>CM052714.1:3608340-3625123 GCA_028551405.1 Uromys caudimaculatus
AACTGCCGCATATACGTGTGTATATAAAATAGACGAACTGCCACATATATGTGTGTATATAAAATAGACGAACTGCCGCATATATGTGTGTATATAAAATAGACGAACTGGCACTCGAATGGATGTCTTTGTTCTGCCGTTCTCACACACATCACCACTCTCTGTTCTCCCTCCTCCTCCTCCTCCTCCACCTCCTGTCCCCAGGCTGTCCCCTCTGTCATCCCTTTCTTCTCCCACATAGTCTTTCTTCTGACTGCGCCACATGAAGGTAATGCCTTCATTACCCCAGGCCTGGGTAGCCCCCATTTACTCTTTTGTGACCCTCCCTCTGCTGTCTTTTTAGTAATAGCTTCTAATTCTAACACAGGTGTGAAGTGATAATGTGGTTTGCAGTATCAGAATGGGTGATGTGAATACTTTTAATCAATCAAATTTTATGTCTTTGTAGAAATTTTAATTTAGGTTACTGGTTAATTTTTAAGCTAAGTTATTTATTTTTGGCTACTGAGTAGTGTCACACACACACATGCATACACACACATATATTGGCTTAAAGTGTCTGTTGAATTATTTTGAGTATAAGTCAAGGAGTGGAATTGTAGGTATAAATATAACTTAATTTAAAAATCGGTAAAAGACCTGAATGGTCATTTCTCCAAAGATTTATAAATGTTCAATAAGCACATGAAAAGATACTCAGTAGAGTTACTCACTATGGAAATAGACCCAGAATTACAGATTACTCCACAACCAGGGTGACTGTCATTATGCGCTGGAGAATAGCAGGTGTGGGTGAGGCTGTGTGGGAATTGGAAGCCTTGGTCATCACAGCTGTAAGCTGACGGACTAGCTTGGTGTGTGCTTTGTTATGCTACTGCAGTGATCTCCACGACACAGATCTTCATTGTTCATGCCCCAGAGTGGCCAGCTGGGTCCTCTGCATCCAGCATCCTCCAAACTGCCACATTACTTAGCATATTTATAAATTACAGAAGTTAGAATTTAGTACTAAGGCCATAACAACTAACTAAACAAGAGGCAGGAAGCACCACAGTTCCCTTTCACTTAGTACAATCTTGCAAAGCTCATCCTTTATTTGAAATGCTCTGGACCAATACAGTTTCAGATTTGGAAGTTTTATTTTTTTGGAAGGGAATATTTGAATGGACTTCACAAACCAAACCTTGGAGTGTCCCCAGATCTAAAATTCTGATGCTTTAAAACTGTTTAAGTTTTAGGTTATAGATGTTTACCTTGTAGCAGAGCATGTCAGGGTGCAATATGTTGCAAAGTAGAAACAGTTTTTCATTATAATTAGAATTTTCTCCCAACTTTCGGTTACACTTGCAGCTTCCTTGTCCCTCCAGAGTGGTTATGTTGCATTAGGGGAGGTGGGAGGGTGAAGGAGTGGTGGGTGAGAGAGGAGGGCAGGGAGGACCCAGGATCTTCAGCCTCATCTCCCTCCTGTGTAATACAGCCTGTAGCTATGAAGGCCACACCTCCAGCCAAATGAGTGCAGTTCTGTGTACTATACCCTACAGTTGACTTCTATAATGTTGCTGTTTTTATTTACTGTGAGTACCACTATTACTTGGTGCACAAAATATTTTGAAAAGCTTTTTAATTAAAAAACAAAACAAAACTCTGATCTTTCAGAATAACCTCTTTAGATTCCAGATTGAGAAATCTTTGGGGGAAGATCTTGAGACCTTTGGTTATTCTGCTGCACACAAAATGTGTTTACAGTTTGTTTATGGAGTCAGTCAGCTTTTGCCTGACTTTCCACCTGAATCTTTCACAAGTTAGGTGTAGTGGTAATTAGTTAACTGCTTTGGCTCCTGGCTAGTCTTAAGTGCACACGCTGCATCCGCCCAGCAGCTCTGGATTCATGAAAGAAACACACGCACATGCATACAGACACACAGACAAACAGACACACACCCCAGCTAATTTTGATGTGACATGACTGGCTCAAAGGCTGGGCAATTCTAATCCTCCCCATTGCTAGTGTATTTTTCCCTCTGGTATTCTTGGCTCAAGTCTATGTTTTATCTTTGCTGCCCCGTTACCTCTGGGCACGCCCCCTCCCCCAGGGCCACTTTCCCTTTCCACTTACCGTTTGGATGAATTTTCTTCTGCTGCTCTAAATCTGATCCTCCTCCTCCTTCCTTTCTTTGCCCCTGCACCCTTCCCTTCTGGGAACCTAGAAGTCCCACCTCTCTTTCTCTACCCAGCCATTGGTCGTTGGCTCTTTATTGATCAATCATAAACAAGTTGGGGACAGGGACCTTTGCGTTTGGACAAGCAGATTCCCAATTATGGGAACTGAATGAATTCAAAGCATTAGAGCCAACCCCTGACAGGCGTGTACATGCAGTATGCCTACACATGAGCACATGCATATTTATATGCATGTAAAAAAGAACCCAATGCTTACTTTGAGATTTCATCTCACTCCAGACAGAATAACTATCATCAAGAAAAGAGACACCAGGCTGGAAAGTTGGCTCAGTGGGTACAGAAGCTTCCCGTCAGGCCTGAAGGTATGTTTGATCCCTAGAAGGCACGGTGGAAGGAGACTGCACATCTGAAAGTTGTCTTCTGCTGTCCACATGCTGGCTAGGGCATACTACTCCCCCAGGAAATAAGTAAACTCTTAGTTTTTAAAAAGGTGATTTTTATTTTATGTGTACGACTGTTTAGCCTGCATGTATGTCTGTGTACCATGTACATGCAAGAGCATGCAGGAGCCGCCCAAAGCCAGAGAGGGCACCAGAATCCCAGGAACTGGAATTATTAGGCTTCATCCTGGTTCTCTTGAAGAGCAACCAGTACTGTTAACTGCTGAGTCAGCTCTAGCTCCAGAGGAATAATTTAAAAAAAAGAAAATGGACAAGAACTGCTGGTGAGGATGGGTGGAAAGAGGGACTCTTATTCACTGCTGGTGGGAGTGTAAGCTAGCATCCCATTATGGGAATAAAGAGATATTTCCTCATTATTAAAAATGGACTGTTATATGACCAAGATATACCTCTCCTGGGAATAAGCACTGAGACACCTTTGTATCCTTGTTCATTGATCATTGTTCACAGTAGCAGGAAAATGGAATCAGCCTAGATGTCCATTAGCAGATGAATAGATAATGAATGTGTGTATGAATAAACATTTCTCAGCTGTAAAAAATAGAAATGAAATTTGAAGGAAATGGGTGGCTCTAGAAAGTATTTAAACATTTATTAATATGTAAGCATTTAAAATTTGCTGAAGGAAGACCCCAGACTCAGATAGTATGCAAAAACGAAGAGTGTTTATTCTGCAGAAACATCTAGCATGCTAGGGTTACCATCTTTTATTCAGAATTGCAACACCTGCAAAGACATTTGAGCTTGTTTTATAACAGAACTGCTTAATTGCTTCTGAGATAACAACAGACTTCTAAAACTTAGGGCACATTCCAAGGGGTTATAGAAACCATTAACAGAAGCAAAGGCCATAAAGAAGACATATACCACAGGACCACAGGTACAAAAACAGGAGATAAGACATTGACTGGGTTATCTCTACAAAACTTCAGTTTTAAACTTTCCATGACCCTGTGAGTTAGTAGTATATGATAACCCAAGACTCAGAAGGGCAAAGGTAGCATGCTCTTTTACATATGGAAATGCTAGCTTGTTATGCATGTGTGTATGTCTCTGTGAGCTTGGGTGTGTGTGTGTGTGAGCGTGTCTGTGCGAGCTTGTATGTGTGTGTGTGTGTGTGCGCGTGTGTGCGCATAGGCCATGCAACTAGCAAGGAGATGACAGTGAGGTGGATGCTGAGGAGGCAGGGGAGACAGGCACTGCCACATGTATGTATAATGGAAGGAAGAGGCTATGGAAAGTGCAAGGGTGTGCTCAGGAGCTGGGGAGAAAGGGCAGGGAGGAGAGTCAACAAAAAGCAAAATTTGTTTGAAAATGCCAAAATGAAACCTAATGCTATGCATGCTAATTGAAAAGTTTTAAAATAAAAATAAATTGTTACTCCATTGGGCTTCTATAACAAACTCCCATAAACTAGGTAGTTTTTAGCCAACATACATTTTTGCTCATAGTTTAGAGGCTGGGAAATTCACAAGGTATTGGCAGTTTCTATAGTTGGTGAATGGACAAGCTAGCCAGTTTATATTTTTAAATTATATATACTATGTATCTTAAAATATGTAATTAAATATATAAGTAAGTGTATTAGTTATATATTTGTTACGAGAAATATTAAAAAATGGCCCGGCAGGCTCCTGAGCTAGTGCCATCAGCTCTTTGCCCTGACGGCCGGACTGGCCATGTACTGGCAGGCAATGGCTGACCTATTTTTATCTCATGGAGACTCTGACTCAGTGCTCCACGATCTCTCCACCCAGCTTTCTAGGTTCCCACTGGTGGGTTGCTACCACACCAGCCCCGTGCTTCAGTACCCCCATGGCCTCTGTGGTGCACATCTGGCAAACCCACACTTTGCCACCGTACCTTTCTCTCTGGAACCCAGCCGAGTTGCCGTGAGAAGAAAAACACCACACAAACTTAGTTCAGAAACAATAGTGACTCAGTCTCTGGGTGCAACAACTAAAATCCTAATCTTGTAAGCCTAAATAAAATCTAATTCCTCTGGTGGTGAATCCTTGTAGATCTGCCATGATACCAAGAAACTCTAGCAGCTACATCTTACCCTTGTGCTGTCCCTCTTCCAAAAGGCCCCCTCTCTCTCCTTCTCCTCTCTTCCCCTATCCAACCCGGATTGGTTCACAAGTCACCTGAGTATGTGACTCATTCCTTGTCTGCAGCCCCTCCCAGGAGAGCGGAAATTAACATGAAAATGCAGGCAGCACAGGCCCATCCACAGAATATATTTAAATATATATATTAAGGATACTAACTACCGTACTCGAGGGACTTTCCCCTCACGACCTAGTTTTGTTTCAGAAGGCTGTTTCCCCATTGCTATCACGGTGGTAGTTTAGAAGTTACTTTGAGTTCTGGAGCTTATACCACTGTTCAGACCATAGCAACATGGTGTTTGTTTGCTGTGTGTGTTGGGGTGAGGTGGGTGGGCTGAACCTCACTAAATAGTCCAGATTGGTCTTGAACTCAGTACTTGTCCTACCTCAGCCTTCCCAGTGCTGTGTTTGTAAGTGCAAGCCAACAGGTTTGGCTTAGCCTTTGTTTACTCTGGAGAATCAGTGTGCTTCAGAGGGCAGAAAGTGTTCTAAAAACAGCAGGCAAGGACACTGTGTGTCCTCGGGTTTAGATGGCTGGTGGTATTAAATAGGACCCTTGAGATGGATTCTACTGAAAAACAAGAGGATCTGAGCAAACAGCTATGAGCTGTGTGGTGGGAGGAACAGTTTGAACAAGGGTTCCGAGGTAAGACTGAACCTGGTGTGTGGGGAGAAGCCAGGCAGCTCTCAGCCAACATTGTGCTGTGAGTGGAGCTACATGCAGGGGAAGAAGCAGGGAAGGGGATGGCTGGGGATGTCCCCGTAGACACTTTGGTGTCATTGAAGTGAAAAATGGTGTAGAGCTTTGAGCTGGGTGATGGCAGGCTTCCTACGAGGTGGCCTGTTTTCCTCCAGGACGTGTCCCTTCAGCGTGCTGTATTGAGGATCAACTGTAGCTGGAATGTAGAACGGAGATTAGTGGTGGTAGGATGTGGGATGATTGGGGTCTGGATGTGTGCATATTACTATTAGTTTTTGCTAACCTGTTCTCTACACTATATACAGGTCAGAGGACAACTGAAGTCAGGTCTCTCCTGACCATGTGGACCCTGGACAGTAGACTCAGGTTATCAGGCTTGGTTGTAGAGACCTTTATGTATGGAGCCATCTTATGTGCCCTCTGTAGAATGACCTCAATTTTTCTATGAACTGGATATGAGAAAAGGATATGGAGAGGAGAAAAGGGTGACGTCACAGTTCAGGGAGAACAGTTGGACAAGAGTCGGGTAGTTTATGGCAGGCCAAGGTGGGAAAGGAAGGTTGGTGGGTTTGTTGTCTGATCTTAATACCAGGTGAGATGTTTGGCCCTGAAGCCAGGTGACGCTACCAAGTCTAGAGCTGGAAGAGGGCAGAAACACCCAGTGAAGGCTAGCAGGAGGCCGGAGTGTGGCAGAGTGTTTCCATGAGAAACACATGTATCCTGTGTCATGAGCTTTGAGGGGCAAGTAAGCTGACTGGTGATTACCAGTTGTGTGTAGAGGTAATGACAAGACCTGTGTTCGTAGGTGTGGCAAAGGAGTGGGATTGCAGAAAGCAGTGTGGAGTCGCTCTCCCCAAGGCAGAGGTAACAAGACATTATGGCGGTGAGAAGAAAACCGTGGTCGTGAGCGTCCTCTGTGGCTCACCATGGCCATGAGAGTCATGTGGAGTCATTGGTCCCCAGGGCTCTGGACTCTTCTAGGCAGGTTACCCAGTCTCTTTCCCTTCTCAGTTTTCTTTTCTGTCATCGTGGGAGTAAACATGACTTTTTTCTTTACTCCCTAATAAGGAGTGTAGGGACGTGCCTAATGCTGAATATTGTAAACCATAAATTTGAATATTTTTCGACAATAGTTTATTCTTTGAGAATTTCATATGATATATTTTGAACATGCTCACCCCTCTCTGCTCTCCTATCATGTCCTATCCAGCTTCGAGATCTTTTTCATCTATTTTTACCTTCATTAAGTTCAGTTTGTGTTGCTTAGGTACTCTGGCATGTGATTGGCCTACAAGGTGTCACAGCATTAAAGACAAATGACTCTCCCTCACCCAGTGGCTGTCAAATGCCATTAGAGACACAGTTAGAGACCTACTTTCACTGTCTGTGCTGGGGTCCTGTCTGTCTGGAGCTTGTACAGGTCCTGTGTATGCTGCCACAATGGTTGTGAGCACATGTGTGAGACAACTGCCTATTGCTGTGGGAAGACAAAAGCAGTTTCCTTGATAGTATCCCCAGTTCTGTCTCCTATAGTCTTTCTTTTGTGAAGACCCCTGAGCCCAAGTTCACAGGAAGGGTGAGGTGTGGAGTGCATACTTCCAGCTCTTGGGTGAGCCAGGAGGTTGGAGGTCCAGGCTATCTGGACTGCTTTGTGGGAACTTCATCTCAGGAAATAGAAACCAGAATGTGATTGGCTTTTCATTGGATGTGCTGCTAACACAGTTTTAAGGAGCACTTGGCTTACTTGCTTTAGAGGCAGGGTCTTCTGATATGAGCTGCGTGCTGAGATTGCAGGTTCTCCTGGTTGTCCAGGGTGGTGTAAGCTCTGCCTGGAGCTAACTGAGCCACACCCTTCAGCCCTGGGTGCTTTCTGTTGGTTTGAGACAGGTCTGCTAGCTCAGGCTGACTTTACCCTCTATGTGACAGGGTCTTGAACATCATACTGTGTCCGTCTCCTGAGTGCTGGAATTGTGGGTCATGTCTCCATGCCTAGTTTTAAGCTGGTCAGGACAGCCTCTGCTTAGGGCAGCAGTAGTGACTGTGAAAGCGCATATGAGATTTTCTGCCACCTTTGTGTGCGTAATGTCTTATTTATCTTGGAAATTGACTTCACGTAGTTAACAACCTAGAGAAATAACTAAAGGAGAAAAGTGCAATTTCAAATTTGTCAACGACCTTAAGTACAGTCCACATTTTTTTTACATCATATATATATATATATATATATATATATATATATATGTGTATGCGCATGCATATAAACATTATATTTAACAGAGTAAAAAGGCATAATTTGTATTTTTTAAATGAAACATTAAAATCTTTTTGCATGTTTTCTTTGAAATATAGTATTACTAAATATGTATAATGTGATTGTTTTGCTTTCTAGTAATGTGACAAAATTGGGTTTCACTAAGCAATGGTTTATTAAATCAATGGATATCCAGGATATTTATTTATTTTTTTGGTAACTAGTTTTAAAGTACAATCTGAAAATTAAGAAATTGCAAGTCACGATGGAAGGTTGTTTAAGTTATGTAATACGGACTTTCTACACTGACATCATTAG
Source organism: Uromys caudimaculatus (assembly GCA_028551405.1). Lineage (NCBI taxonomy): Eukaryota > Metazoa > Chordata > Mammalia > Rodentia > Muridae > Uromys > Uromys caudimaculatus. Next base: position 3,616,363 of record CM052714.1, read on the forward strand.
CTGAGGTTGTGCTTGTGAAGCCCTCTACTGCGCTGAAACACTTGTTAGTCATGAAACGTGCGTCCATGTAGAAATGTACTGGCCAGCCTGCTGCTGCTGTGTGCAGCCTGCTGCTGCTGTGTGAGCAGCGGTCAGCTCAGCATGGGAAGCTCTGGCTGGCTTAGGTGCCAATGAGGCATTGCAGCACTGTCTCAGAAGAGATGGAATACTGCCTGTGTGAGCCATGAAACCATCCTAAAAAACAACTTGAGGAAGTAACTTTATTTTTACTTGCAGTTCCAGAGGTTCCACTGGGTTCCAGAGACCCGGAGTCCGTAATGGTGGGGAAGAAGTGGCACACAGGTCAAAGCAGGAAGCTGGCTGGTTAAAGTTTCATCCACACACAGGAAATGGGGGCAGGGGAAGATTGGGGGGGGGATGAGGAACAGGAAGTAGGCAAGGATCTAATCACCCCCCTCTTCTACGTAACTCCACCAGCAAGGCTGTACCACCTGTAGGTTCCATGATCTCCCCAGACAGCGCCACAACTGGGGACTAAGTGTGGAAATGCATGAGCCTGTGGGGTACATTTTATTCAGACTTACCATTACAGTCAATGCGATATTTGTTTCTGCATTTTGGTAGCTCTGGGATTTTGATTACATTTTCCATGCTGCTTTTGGAATAGTTATATTTGGCAAACTGCCGTCAGGGACTTGACTACGTAGAACTACTTGTTCTTCGGTGTTATAATTGCCACTTATGGTTTTGATAGAGCCTAATACATAAAGACCAGAATTGTGTTAGGCGCCTGATAGTATTAATATTTTTCTTTCAGATTACCTGCCATGCTGGAATGAAGTAACTCAAGATGAGCAAGCTAAAAGTGGTAGGAGAGAAAAGGTACCACAGCCTCGATGTGTGTGAACGTTGGTGTGTGTGGTGTGCAGGAGTACAGCGCATGGATGTGCTGGAGCTGCGTGTTCTAGGAAGCACGTTACGTCATTTCTGTTGGTTTTGTTTCTTACAGTTAAAAATCAGAAAACCTTACTAATTGTAGATTAGCTGTGCAGTCTTGAAACGTTAGCTCTGTTGTGCCCGTACTCTCCTGGGTAAGATGGCCTTAATGCTAATGTGATGTGTGTCAATGGCAGAGTGTCACTTAGCCGAGAGTAACTGATGCCTTGCTAACACCAATGGTGACCAAGGCTTCTGCTTTGCTAGCAATATTATAGTTCATTTTCATGTACATGGTTTTGCTTTTATAGATAATGTTATGGGGAAAATGTACAACTTACTAGATGATGTTTATTTCTTAAATCATTAGGCTTTCTAGTTATTTTAACACAATTGTACCATCATAAATCGTGTTATTTCACTAACTGTATAGTTTTACAGGAAGGTATCAGGGCCATTGGTTTTTTATATTAAAAAAGATCCTTCTCCCTCCCTCCCTCCCTCCCTCCCCCCTCCCCCTTCTTCCTTCCCTCCCTTCCCCCTCCTCACCCACACCCCTTCCCTTTCCTTCCTTTGTGTGCATGTGCATGCTGTGTGTAGAGGCACGTATGCTGTATGTGTGTGGGGCTCAGAGGACAACATCTGCAAGTCAGTTATTTCCTTCACATGGGTTCTGGAGATTGAACTTGGGTCATGAGGCTTGTGTGACAAGTGCCTTTGCCTGCTGAGCCATCTTACTGGCCCTGAGCCTTACTTTTCTGAACAGGTCAAATAACTAGCTTGTTTCCATTAATTAGTTAAATTTTGTAATTCTAGAATATGCTCATGTCATACAGTTTGTAAAGCTCAGGCCTTTCAGGTCAGCTTGGTTTTACTTCCTGGAATAAGTTATATTAGATATTTATTGTTGATTTAGGCTGGTTAGTCACTACAAATCTTCACTGTTGTAAATCAGTTTATAATTTCTATCAGTACTTACTGTGTTACTTCTTGCATTGCTGTGGATGAAACACCTGGCCCAGTTTACTTTTGAAGTCCATGTGACTGGCCCCATGGCTGTGGGAGAATGTTCTTGGAGCCCGTGGTAGAGGAGAGCTGGCTATGGCCATAGAACGGTTAGATAACACTCCTGTGAAAACTTATCCAGCAACTTCTAGCTATTCCCTAGCTCCCACTTCCACCATTCTCTAACGTAGCAACAGCCTGGGGCCAAATCCTGTGAATTCTAAGGCCATGGAAGCATCATGTGTTCAACCCAGGGCACTGCTCATCTTGTTCTGTGGGAGAGGTGAGTGTTGGAAGGTGAATTGAGAGGATGAGGTTCAGGCTGCAGCTGCTGCTCAGTGCCAGCAGCTTCTACCCTCGGAGTCAGTAGCATTTGGTGTCTGCACTGAGCGTGTGCAGACCTTGTCATTATTTCCTAACTGTAGACTAATGAAGACTCAAGCATGAGTTATACTGTGTTAGGTATTGCAAGTAGTCTAGAGGTGATGCGGAGTACACCTGAGGTGTGGGCTTACATATGGAAGTTGCAGGTGCACAGATTTGGGTGTCTGTGAGGTCCTAGAATGTGTGTGTAGCATAATGGGATTGAGAATTCAAAAATGTATCCTGCAAAGGTCTGAATGAGTGAAGTAGCAGTCTTGGGGTTGTTTTTAATTGTTTTTCTTTGAATTATATCAAAGCCACATTAGTTTCCACAGGAAATGTATTCTGTACTTTCCATATCCCCAGAGGCTTTTGTGGATTCTCTCTTCTTATTTTATGATTTATTTATGACCACAGAGTAAGTTTACATACACATATTATTGTGCACGTGTGTGTACATGTTTGTGCATTGGGTGTAGGCATGCTTGAGCCGTGGCGCCCAGGCTGGAGGACACACACACGCTGCAGTGCTGGTCCTTTCTGTTGTGTTTGAGGCAGGTTCAGTTCTTCTGTGTTGTCTGATTTATGATAATGAACTTGCTTACAGTAATTCTTTGTATTTTAGTATCTGTAAAGGCTATCACGATAGTTCTTGTTCTTTCTGATAATTTGTCTATCCCCCCCCCCCCCTTCTCTCTTTCTGTCTCTCTCTTTGCTTGAACAGTTTGGCTGGAAGCTTATTGGTTTTATTGATTTTCTAAAAATCCAAACTTGTGGTTTTAGTGACTTTGGGGCTTTTGGCCCTTTTTGTTGTTTTCTCTTAATTTCCTGACTTCGATTACTCAAGTTTCCCCCTTTCCTTAAGAAAACATACATTGCAAGTCAAGTGACTTGAGATACTTCTTTGCTATTTGGGCATTTGTTGCCATTACTTTTCTCCTTAATCATTGCATTGTATAGCCTATTAATTCTGATGTTTTGTTTTTGTTCAGTTCAACATTATTTTAAAAAGGATTTGCATATTTATGTATGTGTTTTAAGTATTTTGTGTTCTGTCTGTGTACATGCCTGCGCACCAGAAGAGGGCACCAGATCCCATGGGACTACACTTAGAGATTGTTGTGGCCCACCATGTAGGTGCTGGGATCCGAACTCAGGACAGAGCAGCTAGTGAGCAGCCAGCCAGTGCTCTTGACAGCGGAGTCATCTCTGGATCCCTCAAGATTACTTCTAATTCTGTTTTAATTTTTTTTTGATCTGTTTTTTAAAGTATTAATTTTTAGCTGTGTGAGGGATTTTCAGTGGTTTTAACTGATGTTTTAGTTTTTATGGATGAGAAGATGACACTGTCTGCTTGACATGGCAATGCCTTTGCTTGGCTGTGCAGCCCGGAGTCTGTGTTGCTGGAGACCTTGAATGCGCATCCTACTGTTGGGCGCTCTGTGAGCAGCCGGTCTCCTGGATACCTCATTGCTCTCTCCCATCTGTCTGTCTGTCTGTCTGATATTGGGATTGGCATGATCCCAATATTCCAATGCTTTGTCTTATGTTCTGTAAATCTTGCTTCATAATTTTTGAAAGTATTATGACATTTAAGATGTATCAAGGAATTGATCATTACAAGATGCCCTTTATTTCTGGTTGCAGGTTTTTCTTACGTCTATTTGTCTGATGTTAATGTAGCCACCCTGGCATTTAACGATTAGAATTAATAGTCTCTCTCTCTCATGTGTGTGTGTGTGTGTGTGTGTAATGTTACTTGTTAATATATGTTTTCAGGGCTGACCACTTGGGATCGGATAGCCAACTGAGGGATTCTTCCAGGGAAAGGCTGTGTCCCCCACTCTCAGCAATCCTTAGTTGCCCATAGCTCCTTGTCTAGGGGTGGAGCCCTTCGTGCTGCATGCCTGTTGGTGTCCCTCCTCAGGTCTTGTTCAGGCAGCCATGTTGATGAGCCCTCATGGGTGTTAGGTGGCTTCTCTGTTATTTATAGAAGACAGGACCTCGAAGTAGACGTTCTGTTCTGCTGCTGGAGTTGCTCCACCTCCTTCCCATAATGCCCCTGAGTCTGGGGAGCAGGAGTTGGGTTGTAGATGCCTTGGTTGGTTCTGATCAGATGTGGCTTTCTGGAATGGTCTTATCTGTCACAAAATGAGGTCTGCGATGAGGGAGGAGAGACACTCAGCTGCAGGTGTGAGGGCAGGTTCTTAGCATGTGGTCAGGAATTAAGCTGCTTAGTAACATGGGGATTCATGACCTCACTATCTGAGGACTTGGCTATGTTTCCAGTACCAGGCACGATTTCTCTCTTGTTAAAAGAACCTCAAGTCCAATTAGAGAGGTGTTGGTCACCACCAGAGTGCTTCATCTTACACTTAGGAAGTTACTGTCACATGGGGGTTGTTGTGACTGTTGGCTGCTGTCCTCCCTAGGAAGCTTGTGTGACTCCTTCTGGTGCCATGAGTGCTAGTCCTCAGGGAGGGCTTTTCAGCTCAGATCCAGCTCAGATCCTTTGGGCCCTGTATCTAATGTGCACGGTGTCTTCAGCAGTGGGACTCACCATCCACCTCTGGGAGGTAACCAAGGACAACAGCAAGAGCCTGATGCTCCGGGGGTCTCTTGGGCTCCTCCCTTGACCGACAGCTCCAAAGCGGGCTTCTCATGCCTGATATGAGGGGAAGAGCACTGTCATCCCTCGTGGAGAAATTTTATTTAAGCATGTATAAATGTAGGTAAATATATAATAATAGGTAAATATATTTATATATGTAATGTGTATATATGTGTGTGTACATATGCATATACATATGTATGTGTGTGTGTGTGTATATATATATATATATACATATTTTATTACAATTCTTTTTGGCTTTTCCAGATATCATTACTGTTTTTGCCCTTCATCCTGCTCTCTTTCTTTCTGGGTTGACTGCCTTCCCTTCTGTAATTAAAGCCCTTCCCTATTTTCTCCATTTCCCCCTTCCAGTGACTTCTATGCTGCCCCCTCTAGTGTTCCCCTGATGAACTCTATGCTTCCTTGGTTCCTGTAGTTGCTACAAGGCAGTAGTCTTTATTAAAAACTTTGAGGCTATTTTGCTTAAAACTTTGAGGATATTTAATAGAAAATAGATATAATCTGTATATAGAATACAGATTAAACAGTCTCAGATAGTCAAAGCTGGCCTTAGACTTATTGTATAGCCAGTGGTGACCATGAACTTCTGACCCTCTTGCTTCCACTTCCCAGGTGTGGTGCTGGGATTATAGGTGTGCACCACCAAACTGGTTTTATGAGGCTGGACATCGAATCTAAGGTCATGTTAGCCAAGCATGTTAGGCTCCCAGCTGAGCCACATGCCCAGAGTTGAAGTAGCTCTTTAAATAAATGAGGCAGCACAGCCCAGTCTTGGCAAAGCCCGGAAGACCATGCTGTCTATATGTTCCATTATGATTAGAGAAAAGAAGCACAAACTTGAGTAGTTCATTTGCTTTAAACTACCCATCACACTTTGATCTTTGCATTTGACCATGTTCTCGAGCAGAAGGCAGCCAGCCGGCAGTATGGTGCTCTCTACCACAGTCAACAGTAAAAGATGAGAGTATAGCACTTCCAGCTCCGTTCACATTTGAGGTTGGTGCTACACTCATCCAGCTGAAGTAGCCAGGGCACAGAGAGGAGGTGGCAGCAGCATCCTCAGCTCCAGTGGGACTCTGCTTCTCTCTCTCCAGTACTCAAGGACCATCATAAACGAGGGGTGCACAGGATGGCCCTTTGTACACGGCATGGCTGTAGTACTCAAGAGCTCACTCCAGCTCTTATCTGCACAAGACTTCATAGGATTGTGCTTTCAGCGTCTGTCACAGATGCGGGAAGAACCAGCAGGTCCTACTTTCTCTGAGGATCTAGTGGCAGTTAATGGTGGCTGAAGAAGAGTCGGATTTTCTTCAGTGGCATAGCCACTCATAAATTGCCTGTGCCCTTGAAAATAGCCTCCCACTAACTAACCTTAGTGGGCCACACACATGGAAGGCATGACGGCAGGAGGCTGTGAAAACGACTACCGCTTATGACATACATATACATACCCACGAAAGAATATGACGTGCACACACACACACACACACACACACACACACACACACACACACACACACCCATGAAAGAATAGCAAATGGGGAAAGGAGTACAATGCCAGGACAGCTTCAGGGGTGGAAGTGTGTGCACCCCATCTAGCCATGTACGCTTGATGTCTCCATGGAGCTGAACTTACCTCCCCTGTGCACTCCTTGGATATCTCCATTCAAGGGCTGCTGGGGCTCTTCTCTAGGAGCACAGTCACAGTGCAAGGCTGGGTGGCAGTGGGCCGGCTGGGTCACCACCACAGTGTCTGCAGTGGAACAGCTTGCTAGCCTTGAGTGAAACATGGAGGGGCCTGCTGCTCGGTGGTGCTGCCTCACCCACTGAGGTCAACCTCACCTACCGAGGTCCAGGCTATTGAGGAAGAGCTACTGGGTGCCAGTGCTGTCTGACTTTTCCTGTTGGTGGTGGCAGGCTTTGGAGAACTGGGAGGACGCCAAGATGCACACACAGATGATCAGTAGGGCCTATCTTGTTTGCTGAGAACACGTTTCTGCTGCCAGTGTTCAGGAAGCAGTTCAGTTGAATACATTGACTCCTGAAGAGTCCGAGTCTGCCTGGCTGTGTGCTGACAGAGGTGGTGGTGGGCAGTAAAGTCTGTGCTGTGGGAGGAAATGGGAATTGAGGTTGCAGACTATCTTGAGTGTGGTAAGGAAAGCATTAGACACCTGCCTTTGGAAGTAGTAACAGTTCCCCAAAGGATTAAACCTTTGTTAACCTTGGTTGACTGACAGGCAGCATTTGGAATACAGATCATTCTTCTGGGCGTACATGTGTTTAAGAGTATCACAGTACAGAGGAGATTATCTTTGCTTATAATCTGACTGATCTGGTTTTTGTGTCCTGTTAAGGTTTTTTATTAATATGTGCCATTTTGCTGCTCTGGGAATGGATGTAGTCATATATAAATATTAGGCTGGAGAGATGGCTTAGTATGTAACGGTAGTTGGCAACAAGGCTGACTGCCCGAGTTTGAACCTGGGGATCCACATAGGGAAAGGATAGACCAATTCCTTCAAGTTGTCTTGTGACCTCCTCGACAAATAAATGTTAGAAAGTTCCAAATAAGCATACAGAGGTTGAATGTATAGAGAGTAAGTGTAGCTGGTAAAGCATTGTGCGATGTTATGTATAGGCTGAGCCGATAGGTCCAAATGCAGAGGGAGCGTAGGGTCACATGTGCTGCTGCCATGCTTAAGGGCCAGAGTGGCTCTTCTCTTCCCATTGGATAGCTTCTGTCTCTGAGCATTTTCTCCGTTCTTTGGGAAGGATATAGATAAGTTGCCTGTCTCACGGGTGCCCACGTCTCACTTGGCTAGAACTTAGATTTATGGTCTTCTCTAGTGTGGCGGTCACAGGATGGATCACAGTATCTGATTCTCTTCCTTTGGGCACTGGTTCAGTTTTACTTCTGTGGCTGTGATGAAATATCCTGATAAAAAGCAACGCAGTGAACAGAGTTTATCTTAGCTTAAGTTCCAGGTCTCAACCCGAACTGCGGGGAGTCACACAGCAGCTACCTGCTCATTTACTTGCTTCTATGCTTGCTTCTACTCCCTTTATTCTTGAGAACTCAGGGCCAAGCCCATGAATTGGTGCCACCCACGATTGGTTAGGTCCTCCTACATCACTGACAGTCGAGACGGTCCCCACATGCATGGCCACAGGACAATCCCATCTAGATAACTGGCTATTACAACTCTTCCAGGCAACTATAGGCTGTGATAAGTCGTCATTTAAAACTAACCACCACAGCCACATTTAGAATTATGTTTCCTTTAAAATTCATTTGTGGGTGTGTGACTTGGTTGAGGAGCTAGTGGAATGAAGTTAAGTCCATTTCTGATTTCCAGAAGGTAGGTCAGTGTCTAAAAACAGGTAACATGTGTAAGAAAGGGAGAGAACAGACACAAGTGTCCTTTTAGTTTTCAGCAGAGAAACGGGATCAGCTGGCAGGAGATCCTGGCTGGTGTGTGTGGTGGTGGTGTGTGGTGGTGTGTGTGTGGTGGTGTGTGGTGGTGTGTGTGTGGTGGTGTGTGTGGTGGTGTGTGTGGTGGTGTGTGTGGTGGTGTGTGGTGGTATGTGGTGTGTGTGTGGTGGTGTGTGGTGGTGTGTGGTGGTGTGTGTGGTGGTGTGTGGTGTGTGGTGGTGTGTGTGGTGTGTGGTGTGTGTGTGTGGTGGTGTGTGGTGTGTGTGGTGGTGTGTGTGGTGGTGTGTGGTGGTGTGTGGTGGTGTGTGTGGTGGTGTGTGTGTGTGGTGGTGTGTGTGTGGTGTGTGTGGTGGTGTGTGTGGTGTGTATGTGTGGTGGTGTGTGATGTG
>CM052714.1:3625623-3678247 GCA_028551405.1 Uromys caudimaculatus
GTGGTGTGTGTGGTGGTGTGTGTGGTGTGTGTGTGGTGGTGTGTGTGGTGGTGTGTGGTGTGTGGTGGTGTGTGTGTGTGGTGTGTGTGGTGGTGTGTGTGGTGGTGTGTGGTGTGTGGTGGTGTGTGTGGTGGTGTGTGGTGGTGTGTGTGGTGTGTGTGGTGTGTGTGGTGGTGTGTGGTGGTGTGTGTGGTGTGTGTGGTGTGTGTGGTCTAGCTGAATGGATCCTCCTCCTCTTCTCCTCCTCCTCTTTTCCTTCCTCCTCCCCTTCCTCCTCCCCCTCCTTCTCCCCATGCTCCTCTTTTTCTTCCTTTCTTGTTGACACAGAATGTCATTTGTGTAACCCTGGAAGATGTTGTCTTTGGGTTTTAGTTGTTGTGATAAACACCATGAGCAAGGCAACTCACAGAAGGACCTGTTGGGTTTTTTTTGTTTTTTTGTTTTTGTTTTTTTTGAGCGTATGGTTCCATACGGTTCATGATAGCTGGTGGCAGGCAGTCAGAACAATAGCTGAGTGCTCTCACATTTTCAACTCCCAGCAGGAGACTGAGAGTGCATGGGACAAATCTTTTGAAGCCTCAAAGCTTGCCCCTACTGACAACACCTCCTCCAATATGGTCACACCTCCTAATCCTTTCCAAATAGTTCTACCAACTGGGTACCAGGTATTCAAACTTATGAACCTATGGGGGCCATTCTGTGAATGGCAGCCATTCTTTCAGACACAATGTCAATATACCAGCCAGAGAGAGATTTACAATTATTATTATTATTATTGTGTGTATGATGTGTGTGGGGGTCGGGTGGGTTAGGTATACACATGCTGTGGTATGTGAGAAGGTTAGTGGACACCCTGTGGAGTTGGTTTTCAAAAGAGAGCTTTTAAGGAAAGAGAATACATTGCTCTTCTGCCAAAACTCAACCCAAATCAAAGAAAGGGAAAACCCCAAGTCCTTGGAGTAGCTTCTTGGCTTCTGAATGGCGGGTCTTCCTCTCTTGCTCCCACGCACACACTGCATTCTGACCGCTGTTCTTGCAGGCTATCATATCTCTTCCAGCCACTGTGCCACCTCAGAGTCCACTTGCATGTGCTTATCTTGAAGTTTTGCTGGTTGTAACTCCTTTCTGCCATAGTCTTAAGGGCTCAATATCTTACTTCTATCAGAATTGCCTTTAAATAGTACCTTTAAGGAGGTACTCCTGGAGACTGCCTACCCTTGCACTCCTCCTCTGATAACCATTAACTTTTTGATCCTGCTTCCCCCTCCAGATCACGTCTCACTACCTTGTAATTCATGGATATACTTGCTTGACTTGTGCACGAGAGGCAGGTTATTCTATTTTACTCTTTTGAGATCGTGTTTTATTCTGTACCCAGTGTGGCCTGGAACACACTCTGTAGTCCAGGCTTGCTTTGAACTTGGAGTAATCCTTTTGCCTCAGCCTCCCAAGTTCTGGAATTTTAGGCACGGGCCACTGCACTTGGCTTGGGGGGTGTTGACTAAAGTCTGTTGGCAAGAGTAGAACCAGGTGATGTGTACACATTTAAATAAGGAGTGTGAGCACAGAGAGGGGGTCGCATAGGACATAGGTGTGTACATACTGGCATAAAGGATGGAGCCTAGAGGGCCTGGTGGCGTTGGGGTGTGGCTGCTGGAGTGCATTCTTACTCAGTTTGCAGGTGTGAAATGGATGAGGATGGAGTGGCAGGAGGAAGGATTTTCAGTTTTGAGAAGAGCAGAGCAAGTACAAAGGCATGGAGGTGAAACCCTTGCAGGGGTGATGGAGGATTCCTGGATGGGTGAATGCGTGTTGTTGTTGGTTTTCTGAAATAGAATGCATTCCTCCATCAGAAATTAACAGTGTTATAAAGGCAGTGAGGGGCTGTGACATGGACATGGTTAATATTTATGTTAAACAGTGATCTGTGTGAGCAACATTCTCTTTGCAGTTTGCATACAATCCACACTAATGGAGAGTAATGTTCTTTTTAGCCTTAACAATAGTTCTCGGGTTGTGGGACTCCTGGCTCAGCTGGAGAAGATCAATACGGATTCCACAGAGTCAGATACTGCCAGATATGTTACATCCAAAATTCTTCATTTGGCTCAAAGTCAAGGTAAACTCCAATCCCTTCCTTGTTCTATGGAATATTTTTCCAGTTCTTTAAAAGTAGACACTAAGGGTGTCCTGATTTTTGATATGAAGGCTATTCCAGTTTTTGATGTCTGATGGAAGTAGGAGACTGAATGCCCTTGGAGAAGGTTGGTTCTTAGTGCACTTGTTAGGTTTGATCCCTGGTGAGATAGATGCTTGAGAGAAAGCTTATGCAGGAAGCATGTATTTGGTTCTGCCTCAGGCCACCGTCGATGGCCAGGTGGCTCCGTTGTCTTTGTCCCTTTAGGAGGCAGCATGCTGTGGTGGGAGAGTGTGGAGCAGTCAAGTTGTTCACCTCATGGCAGCCAGGAGCAAGAGAACCTGCACGCATGGCTGACCCCTCATTTTTCCTGTGGGAAACACCAGTGTATTACTGCTGCTGCTCGCATTCTTCGTGTTAGTCCGTGTGTCTGGGGTGCTCACAGGTGCGGGCGGCTGGCCGTGGGTTCTGCTCACCTCCTAGGCATCTATCTCAGCTTAGATCCTGCTCACCAAGCACTAAAACACACCTTGTACCCTCATTTCCAAAAAGATCATACTTTTATAATTCCCTTCCACACAGTACCACTGGCCCTTAAAACCATACCCCAACAGTCTGAACAACTCCAGAATTGCATGCAAGTCCAGCTCAAAGCCTCTGACTTAGACTCTTCAGCTGTGAGTCACAGTGAGACCCAGAGAAACTTATGTGCACCTAGTACACAGTGACTGCCCAGCGTGTTCCTTCCCAGCCTGATAAACTGCTAAGGCCTACTTCTCCATGACATATGGGACATGTGCAGGCGTGATGAGGACTCTCAAGGGCTGGGATCGCCCTGACGCTTGAGTGTTCTCAGCTTTAGCCCACCTGGCTTCTTCCCTGGGGGGCTCTGCTTGCTGACTGCATTTTCTCAGTAGGTGTTCATATTTCTGGGATCTCCATCTTCATGCATCATTCTGGACCTGAGAATGGTTGTTGAACAGGCTGGCAAATGAGACACAGGAGAGATTTTGTTGTAAGGAGGCCAAGAATCTCTGGTGTTTAAGTGGATTCTCCATAGGACCATCACAGTCTCCCAGGCTGAGGGGAGGCCCTGGGGGAGAGTGGAGAGCTGTTGGCTCAGTGGTTTGTCTTCACTTAGTGTCCAGAGCACAGGATGACGCCGAGATTGCTGAGGGACTTAGAGGCTACATGGACTGTCTTCACAGCCACACAGGTTTCTGCTGTTTGAAGCTGAGAATTTGGTGGCTCATTAGTGATGCAGAGCTCTGAGTCTTCTGATTATACCTGTAACATTAATACCTAAAGTGACTTGGCTCTACAAGGCACTAGCCCTACTTTGTATACCAAGGATGTACTGGCTCTTTGAAGTAGTATTTTGTTTTCTTGTAAGATTTAATATTTTTTGGTGGGGGCAGCTGGACTGAGGAAAAATAAGACTGCCAAAGGAATACATACATAAAAAAAAAAATTTAGTTTATAGTTTTAGGTTAGTTTGCCTGTAGGTGAGTTTGCCATGCGAGTTAGCATTAGCAGGGTGCAGCAGTGAGCAGATATGAGGGGTGTTTTCCGTTTTCACGGCATTTCACGGCATGTGACTGGTTTGTTTGTGGTGGTCACGTGGACTGGTGTGAGATGAGACTGAGAGGAGAAGGTCTTGGTTGTTGACAGATGCTCAGCTCGAGTCCTGGACACTTGTTCAGTATGCTGACAACCGTCACAGACTGTCACACTGAAACCCGCATGTGCCTTTGTCACTCTTGTGAGCCCTGTGTTAGCGCAGTTGCTCTGAGCGGACATGGACCATGATAGGACGCAGAACTTAATTTTAATAGGAAGCACCAAGAAGAGAACTTAAATTGTTAATAGTGTTTAAAAATCAACATGGCGGCAGGCAGGGAAGGGTGAGAAGGCGATGGTAGGAGGTGTGACACTTAGGGAGGGGCTTGGTTTGAGTCTCCCTGGGACCCTTTCTGTTGATATTTTTCTCCCATGCGGGCCTCTGCTCCTAAACTCCTGGGATTATCTCCATATGAAACGTTGGATTTAGCTCTCCTGTTCTTGAAGTTTAATTATATATACTACGCTGAGAGTGGATCCTTTGCCTTTCATTTTTTAGATCTCAGAATGTTGAGATTAATGTCATGACCCCCTGCATCAATACAATTGTGGCATTAATAGTCAAATCTGAGAAAGTAGAGAAGGGATCCAGACCTCCGAATGCCATGACTGCGAAGTGATCCCGTCCCTCTTAGAGAAGTAGAGGCCATGAGCTCTGATTCTGAGCACTAGGACCCCCTTGTCTGCTTCATTCTGTCACATGCACCTTAATATAGACCCCCGGCTGGAGAGCTAAAGGCGGGAACTGAGAGAGCACAGGGAAGAACACGGGGTAGTAAAGGTTGGGTCTCTTCTTGTTATGTGTTTATCTCTCTTGTGAATCAGAGAATTGTGAAGGTGCAGGAACGTCTGAATGGGACAGAAGTATTTGCACAGTCTCCGTCCCACCTGCAGGACAGTCACGTGAGCAGCAGTGCCTTCAGCTTCTCACAGGGAGGCCCTTCCTTAGGTTGTTCAATCATGTAGAATTTTGCTCTAGTACTAAATACAATGGACATATTTGAGCATGGCCTTAGACTTTGGCTGCCATTTGTGTTGAGGAGCCATTTTCCAGCTCTGCTCATAGTCGTGATGTCCAACTCTTGTTTTAAGATTTTTGAAAGGATCAACAGGGACTTTGATAGTCCATGATAGTTAAGAAGAATAAAGTCTTGTTAACTAAAAGTGGAATCATAACCACAAATAGAATTAATAGCATTAGAGGGATGAGTATCCAGGAGCCAGCTTATACTGTTGTTCTCAGTGTTAGCTATATGCAGCAAATGTTATTAATTCTTTTTGGTTCACGTTTAAAGAAATTTATTTTTTACTTTTCAGAAAAAACAAGGAGGGAAATGACAACCAAAGGTTCTACAGGCATGGAAGTTCTGTTGTCAACATTGGAGGTATGCCTCGAACAGCCTTCACTGGTGTTACTGTCACAGGAGGGACGCTGAAGTGAACACAGATACACGCAAGCACACGCAGACACACGCACTCACACACAGACACACATTCACACACAGGAGGAGGGATATTGAAGTGAATACACACGTGAATGTGCTAATTTTAATTTGTATTATGTAAACATCTGTTTCCTAATGATTATAATAACTAAAATTTAATCTTAGGTATTTTTTAAAACTTTTTTTAAGACTTAGATTTTTAAAACCTTACTGTTGTGTTTGTTTAGGAGGATGCAGTTCATATGTGGTTGCCAGAAAGCAGTTCCGTGGGTTAAAGTCAGGTTCCTAGTCATGCAACAGGCACCTTCATCTGCAGAGCCATCGGCAGGCCCCAAATATTAATCTTTTTTATTAAAGAAAGAACTTGTTTCTTACTGTTTCAATTATCGTATGTATCTGTGTGCACGTGAGAACAGGTGCCCATGGAGGCCAGCGGTGCTGGATCCTCTGCAGCTGGAGTTACAGGTGCTCATGAGCTGCTTGATACGGGTGCGCAGGAGGAGCTGCGGCCAAGTCTGAGGACCTGAGTTCAAGTCCCAGGACCCACACAGTAGAAGGGAGAACCTATGCCTGCATCTTGTCCCATCAACTCCATGTCACCTCCATATACACAAATACATAAATCAACAAGCTAGTGTAAGAAAACCGATGAAGACACTGAAGTTTTAGTAGGAGTATGGTGCAAGTCAGTGTAGTTGTGCCTAGAGAGATGAGAAAGGTCATTTGTCAGGCAGAGGTCAGTACCTGTGGGTTACAGCATTCGAAATAAAGACTTAGTGTTTTAATAAGACAAATCACCTATTTGTTTCAGAACACAAAAGATCTTCAAACTATACTTAATATCCTAAGCATTCTCATTGAGCTGGTATCGTCTGGTGAGTTTTGATTCACTTTGATTTGGTTTGTATTTGTAAATAGTAACCAGAAGTGTGCCCTGTGTATACCATTTAAACTTTCTTGATATTAAAATTTAGGAAATGAAATGTTATGTTCCTGTTGTTGCTTCTTGTATGAGGGATGAGGGAAGGGGGAGAGGGAGGGGGAGATGGATGGGGGTGGTTGGGTGTCTGTGTACTAGAAGGCATTGGGTGTCCTCCTTTCTTACCCTCCACTTGGCTCCTTCGAGGCAGAATTCAAACCTGGAGCTTGAGGTTTTCAGGTAGGCTAGTAGCCAGCAAGCCCCACTGATGTTCCTGTCTCTGATCCCCACGGTGCTGTGAGACCGAGCCCAGCTTATGACATGGCTGCTGGGATTGCCTCATGGCTACATTGCAAGCTCTTAACCATGGAGCCCTCTCTTCAGTGCCGTGCCTTGTTTTTGGTGTCTTCAGACCCTCCTCACGCTCCCCTTGCCTACTTATGCATGCAGTACCTTGAGTCTAGAAGTTTGGTACCGTTTGTGTTGATATTTTGGTGTTTCACTGTTAGTGACAAAAAACAGAGGAGGAGCTGAGTGTGGTGGCGTCTGCCTGTTCTGCCAGCATTGGCAAGGCTGGGGACCCCACATTGTAAGGCTAGTCTGGGATGGATCATGAGACCTGCTACTAAGGCTCAAACTGTGATTTTGATAGTACTTGGTTTTAGAAGCCAATGGTTGAAACAGTTCCTGAATGCTAACTAATTGTAATGTCCACTACCTGAAGATAAGCTATTTGCAATATTCTAAAAACATTTTAGGTGGAGGTCGAAGAGCGAGTTTCTTAGTTGCCAAAGGTGGTTCACAAATACTGTTGCAACTTCTTATGAATGCCAGCAAAGACTCTCCCCCACATGAGGAGGTGATGGTGCAGACTCATTCCATTCTTGCCAAGATTGGACCAAAAGGTAAGAGCTCTATGTTTATGATTATTGACCCTAGAACCATCTTTGTAACTTTGAATCTTTGTCTTAAACTGCTTAATCTTTGAAGTATAAAGTACTCCTTTTTCTTAGATTTAACAGTGGAATGTTTTTTTCAATTAACAAGAAATGGGGATCCGAGACTCATTATGAGTTGTTGTGAATGTGAAGGGGAGAAGTGGCAGCATCTGTGTCTCTGTGCTTGTGTGCGTGCGTGCATTTGCATACATCTATGTGTGTACACAAATATGTAGAGAATGCATGCGCTGTGCTCAGAAGTTACAGGCATGTGGGAGTGAGCTTGTGCCGTGACACTGTGTTTCACGGATGACCACGCTTGCCTTGTGTGCAGTTCAGTGCTCTGGAAACTTCCTTTTTACAGAGACCAAAGCAGGCCCGTGAGCGTCAGAGCTCCAGACATGGGGATAAGAGTGGGCTGAGGCTGGGGCCGCCATTCTTTCAGCAGCAAGTTTGCCCTTGTGCTAGCTACGTCCTGTTGCCTTAACCTTGAAGTGTCTGACTGTGAACGCCATTTGCCTTTGTATGTAGGCATGTGTGTCTTCATGTAGCATGGCCTGTGTTTAACTCACGCCTTTAGCAGGTTGTGTTTTCAAGAGTGTGGCCCTGTGACCTTGAGACTAAATGTAGTTCATATGTTATCTTGGCTCTTATTTTTCTTTAACTTCTGTATTTGAGATTCATGAGTTCCTTTTTTGAAATTTTTTAGAAAGTGAAATAAGAAGGCTTTAGTTATTGATAAGTATACTAGTATATTCTTCTGCTAATTACAACCAAGTTATCTTTTTTTTTCATGAAATTGATGTGTTTATTTCTTCCATTTTAGTTTACATAGGCATAGGTCATCGTTATTTTGTTCTGCATCTTAAATCTGTGCTTTTTTTTTTTTTTTTTTTTCTTCAAGACAGGGTTTCTTTGTGTAGCCCTGGCTGTCCTGGAACTCACTCTGTAGACCAGGCTGGCCTCGAACTCAGAAATCCACCTGCCTCTGCCTCCCAAGTGCTGGGATTAAAGGTGTGCGCCACCACTGCCCGGCTTTAAATCTGTGCTTTTCCCATTGTTATCTGTACAGTTCATTAAGGCTATACAGTAATTTCTTGAATAATCTTTTTTGGCTTTTCCCTGTAAAATGCAAGTAACTTTCCCTTCTGCCTTAAAATTTCTGTTGTTTATGGCTTACCTCTGAGGTTCCTGTTTCTTTTTTAAAATCTTCATATTCGTCAGCTCTTGTTACTTAGTATATATTTTTTTAATGGTTGTGATCTGTTTGTGTGAATAAAAATCAAGAACTTCTGTTCTTTATAGACACAGTAATGCTATGGGGTGGAAATGTCCATTACCCTGAATTGCACATATTAAATGAATGTGTGATAAGATATTACCCTGTATTTTACAAATATGTATAATTATTATGTTAATCAGAAATTAAAAATAAAACATTTAAGAGATGGAAATGTTAACTGCCTTGATTTTGTTGTTACATACCATACCATGTATTGAGTTAGCATCACAGTCTCTCTTCTACTTCCTCATAAATTAAAACAAATGTCATCATATTAAAGTGTATATGTGTGTGTGTATGTGTGTGTGTGTGTGTGTGTGTGTGTGTGTATGTGTGTGTGTGTGTATGTGTGCGTGTATGTGTGTGTGTGTGTACGTGTGTGTGTACGTGTGTGTGTGTACGTGTATGTACGTGTACGTGTATGTGTGTGTACGTGTGTGTGTATGTGTGTGTGTGTGTACGTGTGTGTGTGTGTGTATGTGTGTGTGTGTGTGTGTACGTGTGTGTGTGTGTGTGTGTGTGTGTGCATGCTAGCGCGCATACGTGTACATGAATGCAGATATCTGAGGAGGCCAGAGTACTTAGATGTAGTTGTGAAGTTCTTCCTGTGGGTCCTGGGAGTGAACCTGTGTCCCCTGGAAGAGCAGCAAGCACTTCTGTTAAGCCACCTCTCCAGCTCTTCATTAGAAATTTGTTTGACAAATTTGCCACATTATTTTCTATTTAAGATATTAATATTTTATTAATTTGTATATTTTATAGATATGAAAATAATGTGTTAATATTAAATAATACTGGTAAAGGACATTTAGATTCTTTACTCCTTTTCTTGTGTGTATTCGTGGGATGTTACTGAGTTAGACTTACTGAGCAGTAGACCTGTTATGCTCTCCTCTCAGGGACCGCGCATGCTGGGCTACTCTAGCCCCTCCCCCCCTTACTCTCCTGTCTGTCCCTTGGTACGCTGTTGTAGGATGTGCTTCAGAGGATAAGGGATCCTAGAAATGATGCAGAAATTATTATAGTTTTGACTATTTCATGTCAGCTTTACATTTATATGAATGTACAGTTGAGAGTTCATGTGTCTCTGCTTTTTTGGCAGTTCCAGTGCTTGTGCCAAGGGCACATGCTAGGCAAACCCTCTACCATTGACATATCTTTTGTCTTCACTTTTTGTTCAAAAGTTTTATTTGAATAATTTTTTTAAACAGATAAAAAATTTGGAGTGAAAGCTCGAGTGAACGGGGCGCTGACCGTGACCCTGAACTTAGTCAAGCAGCACTTTCAGAACTACCGCTTGGTGCTCCCTTGTCTGCAGCTCTTACGCGTGTATTCCACCAACTGTGAGTACTTAGTTCTGAAGTTACACAGAACAATGCTGTAAAACCATTCAAAGTCTGTAAATCTCTAACATTTGTGGAAGTAAACGTTAATGTGACTTCTAAGTCAGCAAAAGCAATGTGGAGTAAGAAGGTGAGGCGACCAAATCTAAGAATGCTACCAGTTCCCTTACCTTGTAAAGGGGTAAGGAGAAGCCTTCCAT
Source organism: Uromys caudimaculatus (assembly GCA_028551405.1). NCBI lineage: Eukaryota > Metazoa > Chordata > Mammalia > Rodentia > Muridae > Uromys > Uromys caudimaculatus. The sequence goes on from CM052714.1 coordinate 3,635,508, forward strand.
GAAGAGTACGGAGTATTGGCAGTGGGGACATGCTTTTGTCTGTGCAGTGGTTGTGATTTTCAACCTAATACAGTCCAGACTCTCTTGGGAAAGCATCTCATCTCAGTGAGGCATAGTCTAGGTTAGGTTGGCCTGAGCATTGCTATGGCGAGTGCCTTGATTGTTAATTGAGATGGGAAGATCCTCCCCTGAGGTGAGTGGCACTATTCCCTGGGCAGAGGATTCTGAGCTGTGTAAGAGTGGAGAAAGTGAGCTGAGGGCATGCATGCATCCATTGCTCTCTCTTCCTGATTATGTTTATGTGACCAGCTACTTTAGGCTCTTGCTGCTTTGACTCTCTGCTATGATGGATTTATTAGCTAAATAAAGCCTTTTCCCCATAAATTACATCTGTCGGGGCATTTTTATCACAGCAACAGGAAACAAAGATAAGATACTGTCGTAATTAGCACTTCTACTGCTGTGAAGAGACACTGTGACCAAGGCAACTCTTATAAAGGACAACACTTATTTGGGTCTGGCTTACAGTTCAGAGGTTTGGTCCATTATTGTCATGATGGGAAACATGGAGGCATGCCGGTAGACATGGTGCTGGCGGAGGGATCCCCAGGCAGCAGGAAGAACAAGCAGGTCACTCGAGGCCTGGCTTGAGTATATCAGACCTCAAAGACCGTTCCCTAGTGCCACACTGCCAACAAAGCCACACCTACTCCAATAAGGCCGCACTTCCTGATAGTGCCACTCCCTGTGGGTCTTTGGGGGCCATTTTCTTTCAAACCACCATAGATACTGTATATGTTCACAGATGAAGAAGGAGAAGGACATAGAGTCTCCCCAGCAGTGTTGAATTCCCCTCCTCCCCCCGTGATGGGGAGGCTGCAGAGTCTACAAAGACTGGTGTTGTAGCTCTGAGCAAGCCAGAGATAGCAGTGATGGTATAGGGATGGCTTCCAGGAAGCCCAAACCCATCACCCACTTTGTTATCCGAGGCCTCAGACCTATGCGGCAAACATTTCCGGTGTGATTTCTGACTGTGAAATGAATAAACCATGGGCAGATGATTCATCAGTTAGAAAAGTGCTTGTTGTACAGGCATGGGGACCAGAGCTTTGATCCCGTGTCCTTTGCCCACAAGCCTAGCATAGGGAGGAGCTGAGCGGGGGATCCCTGGAGCCTCTTATCCTAGCTTGTCTTAATGAGTCACTGCACTGTAGACACAAGGAGAGATCCTTTGTCAAAAAACGCAGAACAATAGAAAAGGCACTTAACATTGACCTCTGACCTCCATAGGTACACTCGTGAGCGCACACACTCAGACATACACATACCAATTAGAAAGAAAGTGTAGTCCATTTGTATATCATGAAAAACTATCCAGTGCATGTGTGTATGCGTGTGTACACTGACAGTTTTGTTGAAGGGATGCTCAGAAAAGTAACAAACACCTGTGACTAAAAAGGACATAAGGAAATGGAGAAATTTGGTACTTAATCAGAGTTAAGAACACAAACAGGAAAACTGAGGGGAGTTAGAAAAGGAAAAAAGAAAAACATGACTTAGATCCCAGCCCTCAGGAGGCAGAGGCAGGCCGACCTCTGAGTGGGAGGCCAGCCTGCTCTACAGAGTGAGTGCCAGGACAGCCAGAGCTACAGAGAAAAACCATGTCTCGGAAACCAAAAACAAAGCAAACAACAACAAAAAGAAAAGAAAAACATGAATTAGGAAAGAGAAAAATTGTTTGAAAAATTAAAACTTGATTTGTAGTGTTGGAAGTGTGTCAGTGAGCTGTCGTGGAGGCAGAGCAGAGTGGACGTCTCCCTGTGACGCAGGAGCTGCAAGTTTTGGTGATGTTTTATTGACTTAACCAGTAGAAGGCTAGCAGAGGGTTTTTGTGTAATTTTTTTAATGCTTTTTTTCTAGTCAGGATGTCTTTGTGTAGCCCTGGCTGACCTGGCACTCTGTAGACCAGACTGGCCTTAAAATTCAGAGATCCACCTGCCTCTGCCTCACGACTGCTGAGATTAAAGGTGGCCAGCCACCACACCCTGTTCTTGTGTGATTTCTTTAACATTTGTCCAGGATTTAACTACTGGGCACAGTCCTCCCACTGTCTTTTCTCTGTAGAATACCAGAATGCTGTTGTTTTGGTCTCCTCAGTTGCTTTAGTGAAGGTGCCTGCATCTCACTAGGTCAGACTCTGCAGAGTACTCTCAACTCTGCCCTGGCTGTTTGAAGTACACATGAACTTTGCTGCTGCTTGGGCGTTCCTGTGTGAGGGTGTAACTCAGGAAGCCCTTCTGCTCTTCCCACCCTCCCACCTATAGCCGTGTCCCAGGTTCATACCACGGCCTTGCTGCTGATGTCGTCCACCCTGCACCTCTGTTCCTAAGCTACTGCAGAACCATCCTTACCTCCGCCTAGCTCCTGCCACACCAACTCCTGTCCATGTTGAGTGAGCTCAGGCATCGTCACCTCCAGAAATCCCTGTGTCTCACTCTGAAGTGGTGGTGCCCAGTGGAATAAAACAGCCTACAACTCTTTCTGCATCTAGAAAATGACATAGAAATGATTTCTGTTCTCTGCCGTGCTCACTAAACTCAGGTTGCTTAGAGCAGCGTCTGTGTACTTCTTGTCTCTGATTCCCAACACCCACTTTCCTGGTGTCATCTGATAGTGACAGTTTTTGGGATGCTAGCTGCTCCCAACTTCCCACGAAAACAAAGCAAAATACCCGAGCCTTACTGCTGGACTTTAGAGTGCCCAGGCCACCTGCATTCATGTTAACTAAATGCTTCAGGATGTTTTTGGATTCATCACTAAGATTTAAATCACTTTGTTTCTTTTTCTTGTTTCTCAGCTGTGAACTCAGTATCTTTAGGTAAAAATGGAGTTGTGGAGCTGATGTTTAAAATCATTGGACCGTTCAGTAAGAAGAATTCGGCTCTCATGAAGTGAGTAAATGTTCTGATGCGAGTGGAAGTATCCTTAGTCCTTCTGCGCTTCACTGCCTTGACATGTAGCTGAGCAGGTGACGTCAGCTGTATCTAGAGTCTCTAGTTCTTAAATAGTCATTTCTTATAATAAAGATGTTCTTAATTAAAAGCTTAATCTTTAAGTTAGAAAATTTTAGTTTATTAAATACATTATTTTAAAGATGATAACTTTGAATGCTGTAGGTCCAGTGAGAGGAGCTAGGCTGTTTAGAGTGTCATTCCCTGAGGCCTTTGTTGAGTGCCTACTCTAGTCCTCACCCACGATGCCAAGCTTTAATGCCCGCTTCCTCCTTCTCGCCATTATTGGACTGCTCTGAAAGTTACACATTTCTATTTTGTCCAAATCATGTTCTTTCTATCTTTTCCTGACTTGGGATATGTGTGGGTGTCTGAGTATATATATTTTAAGGATATATTGTGTATATGTGTTTTCATTAATTTATAGGTCCTCTAGCTTCAGAAATGAAGTACTTTGTGTGAGGGGTTAGACTTAGTGTAGTTCCATGGAGGGCTTTTTTGCTTGTTTGTTTGTGTGTTTGTTTGCTTGTTTGTGTTTGAGACTCACACAGCAAGGCTCATCCTGTGTCCTTCTCCGTGGGTGCCAGTGGGCATCGTTGTCCTGTCCTTTATGCTGCTGCCGCAGTGCTGTTTGCTTGCTTGTTGGAGACTGTTGCGTACATCATAGGTATTTTCTGGGGTATGATCATCTCTCCCAGTAAATTAATAGGCTACTTCAGCATGTACCTCTGTTAATTAAGGATTGGAAATTAGCATCACTGCTTCAAAGATACCAACAGGTATTTCTATTAATGCCTTAATAGAAAATAATCTCCGTGTTCTTGGGTTGTCTGGAGTCATACTTTTATATGGATCTGTTTAGATGAGAAATAAACAAGTTACAGCCAATGTTGTCTCGAGTCTTAAGGGAGTGTGTACCTTCCTGGAGAGGTAGAGGAGGTCTGTGAGCTCCCAGTCCCAGCAGTAGCCAGCATTCTGCAATTGCTGCTGCATCTTCTAACTGTCCATGTGTCAGATCTGCCTTTGCGTTCGGTGTCAAGGTCTCCAGCTTTATTCCTATCGGGCACAAACTCTAGGTTGCCACAAGTCCATTTCTGTGCCTGGCACTAGTAATAGTGATTCTTAATATCATTTCCTGTTTTTGACTGCTGATGAAAAATCTTCCTAATACTTAGATTATTTGGATCAGGGTTCAAATAAGTTTTATTTGTTGGTTGTATCTCATAATTCTTTAAAGACAACAAACAGCCTATTGTTCTGCTGTATTATTAAAGAGTCTCTGTGATGTTTAAATATGTCACATTCTGGGTGAGGTGACTGTGTGCATAGGTCTTGGCATACTTGTGTGTCCTTTATTTGTGCTTGCAGCTTGCCCGCGTTTTAAAATTAACTGTTTCAGAGGTCGTCTTTGTGGGTGCTTGTGCCAAGGTGTCTGTCTGTCAGAGTATTTCTTCCATCTGCTGTGTCATGATTCAGTATTCATTTTTCCCTCTGCCTGCGTCTGTTGCTGGATCGGGCTGCAAGACACTGACTGCTAGAGTGAGAGGGCTCAGCGCTTCCTGTTCTCCACAGGCACTCATAACCCCACACATGCACAACATCTCACACAGACACACATATGTGCATATAACACTGTACATATAATGACTACTGGGGTTGGAAAGCTGGCTCATCGTGAGGTTAAGTGTGTGTGTTGCTCTTGCAGAGGTCCTGGATTCTGGTTGTAGCTTGTTGGCCTGCTCATCCCCTCCTGTCACTGGAGCCCCAGGGACTCCAATGACCTCCTGTAGCCTCTGTAGGCACTATACTCAGCTGCCCATTCTGCCCCAAACACATGATTCAAAATAATAAAAATCAGGCTGGAGAGCTGGCTCAGCGGTTAAGAGCACTGGCTGCTCTTCCAGAGGTCTTGAGTTCAAGTCCCAGCAACCACATGGTGGCTCACAACCATCTGTAATGGGATCCGGTGCTCTCTTCTGGTGTGTCTGAAGACAGTGACAGTGTACTTACATATATAAAAAAATAAAATTAAAAAAAAATTTAAAAAAATGAAAATAAGTATTTAAAAGCATGTCTTTAAAAATATTTTAGCTATGAAATATCTATAAAGACAAACATGTCAACACAAAATATTTGAACTTTATTCTTTTAATATTTTATTTTGTTATTATTTTGCATGTATGTACATGCATGCAGGTGCCTTTGGAGGTGGACTTACAGGTAGTTGTGAGCTACCTGATGTGGTGCTGAGAACCAAACTCTGGTCTTCTCAATACCAGTATGTGCTCTTAACTGCTGACCCATGTCTCTAGCCTACACATTTTATTTGTTAACAAACAGGGTGCATGTAGAGTGTTTGAACCTTTTCTTTTTGTCTTTGTTTTTTTTCTTAATAAAGGCCCAAATAACTGAATGTGATAGTGGGTGCCTGTTCTCCTAGCGTGTGGAGATTTAAGGTGTAAATATTGCTAGTTGGAGGCTAGTCTGGTACATTGGGCGAGCCTCTCTATAAGGAAATAAATAAATCAGTCAAAATATTTAGTGAGATTAGTTGTACATATAACTATTTAGTTCAGTATTTGGTAGGGTGGTGCCACATGTTTACATATGTAAACATCATTTACAGTTGTAACATACCTGGTAAAATGCAACAAAAGAAAATGTTTGTCTCACAGCTAGTGAAACCCAAGTAGCAGCGAGTGTGGTGCAGTTGAGCTACCACTTGCTGACCCCACAGTCCAGAGTGAGTTACTTAACCTGTCATTCCCCTCAGAAGAGATAGCGCTGGGGTCTATTATACATCGTAGGGATTTGAGGTGAGTCCTAGGACACAACTGTGTTTCTGAAGATAACTTTTTTTTTTGGTTTTTTTTTTTTGGTTTTTTGAGACAGGGTTTCTCTGTGTAGCCCTGGCTGTCCTGGAACTCATTCTGTAGACCAGGCTGGCCTCGAACTCAGAAATCCGCCTGCCTCTGCCTCCTAAGAGCTGGGAATAAAGGTGAAGATAACATTTTGTTGGTTAAGCACTATGACAGCTGTGGTGAATGAGCCCTAGCTGTCCATCCACATAGCTCTTCTTTTAATGGCTCTGGGATCAGACTCATGGCTTTGTGCGTACAGGCCAAGTGCTGAACTTGTGAGCTCGACTCCGGGGCCTGTTTTTTATTTATATTTTACTTCCCCCTCAGTATATAAAGAAGTCCATCATTTCTCTGCAGTGTAAGGACCACAGCCTTCCTGTGTAATATGTACATGATGCCATTGTTGCCATGTTACCACAGCTAATAGGAGAAACAGAACATTTCAAAGTTAGAGTTGAATTGAAGTGTAGGTCAGTGGTCCTGGGTTCAGAATATGGCACCACAAATAAACCAAAAGAAAAGTGTTATAATAGATCACATGGGCTATTTCCAGAACTATGTAGAACCATAGGCCTAAATCTTCTGAGGAAAGAATGTAGTTATCTAAATTATCCTTTTATTTCTACTAGTATTTAAATTATTGAGAGTGCGTGTGTGTGTGTGTGTGTGTGTGTGTGTGTGTGTGTGTGTGTGGCCATGGATTGCTGTGGTGTTCAGAGGACAGCTCTGGGGAGCCAGTCCTTGCCTCCCACCTTGTTGAGGCATGGCTGTTCTTGCTGAGCTGCTGCTGTACTTCTGTCTAGGCTAGCTGGCCAGCAGGCTTCCGGACCATTTCCCATCTCCATCTTGCTGGCTGAAATAGGAGTGCTGAGGTAACTGCGCATGGACAGAGCTTTCTGTGAGGCTTCTGCTGCTGCTGCTCTGACCTTTGAGGCCTCCTTCTAGACCCCTGCTTGTCTTGTTATCTGCTTGTCTTGTTTTCAGTTATTTATTTGTTACCTGTTTATCTATTTGTGTGTGTGTGTGTGTGTGTGTGTGTGTGTGTGTGTGTGTACACTCATGTGTGTTCCATGCTGTCCATGTGGAGGTCAGAGAACAACCTGCAGGAATAAGCCTCTCCTTCCACCATGTTGTCCTGGGAACTGAACTCAGGTCACCTGGCTTATCAGTAAGTGACTATCTGCTAAGCCACATGGCTGTGCCTCTGCTTGTATTTTTAAAAGAACCTAAAAAAGATTTACATGTATTTTAAACCACGCACTAGCCAAATATCAATGTCCTTATTGCCATTTTTTAGAAATCTGACCTTCACTACCCTAGTTAAGGACATTTGGAACTTTCTGTTGTTCTTCCTTCTTAATGCGGAGACTCATATCTGCAGCCAGAAGCTTCCTTTTAGGATTTCCTTTCTCCTCTGGTTTCAGGTTTTAGATTTAAACTGTTAGTCCAGAAGGAGGCAATCCAAGACATTATTATAGTTTTGTTCTTCAGTGTCCTGTGTCTTCCCTCCGACAAGGAGGACAGGCAGGCTGTATTTGGGCCTACCTCATGCTGAAGGTCACTGCTAGGATTGTCCTCCAATTGAACGTAGTGTACTAGCTTCCTTAAGAACTAAACATAAACTTTTCTTTCCTCATTGCTCGTAGGCTACCCTTTGGGTTTTTACAATGTTCTTCTGTGTGGGAAGTAGGAAAATTGGAAAACTCTCAGAGAAAGTATAAATACTTCAAAAGAGAAATTGTAATCTGTTAACACAGTATGAACTATTTATTTAGTTGTATTGCAATTTTAATAAATTCATATTATTTTCTAACTACAGTATTTTGTAGAAGTTGACGGTTTGTTTATCTGTGTCATAGAGCTTCAGAGTCTTTTATGCTGAAGTTTATTACCTTTTCAATAATGCTTTGGTCACAGTTTTCAAGATGACTGCAAGTCGATAAGTTCTTTTAATTTATGCATCTGTGGAACACTGATGTGAGAGTTTCACCTTCAACATGGAGAATAAACATCAACAAAAATGATGAGCTGTAGACTAGAAACTCAGAAGCACTTTTCATTCGGCCAAGCATGGTATCAACAGCTGTCAGTGGGAGGAAGACTTCCTCAGTGGGAGGAAGACTTCCTCAGCAGTTTTGCAGTTTGGAATGAAGAATTAGCTGAATGGGTTGCAGAGATGGCAGTTCAGTTCCCAGCACACCCATGCCCAGTGGTTCACAACTGCCTGTGACTCCAGCTTCAGGAGATGGCCACACTTATGTGTATGTGCACCCCCCCACTCCCCACATTCTCTTTCTCTCTAAAAAAATTGTTAGCTAAAGATGAGAAAATTGAAGTGAATAGGTAGCTGTATTCAGTGTATTATGTTAGTTCCTAGCTGACTTGGTGGCTGGAAATGACAGGCATTTACTGCCCCATAGGTCCAGAGCTGGGAAGCCCCATCTCACTTTCCCAGAAGGCTGTTCTCTTTTGCATGTTCAGGGAGAGCATGTCCTCCTGTCTTCTTGTTAGTGTCAGCAGCCATCCTGGGTAGTGGTAGCTTCTTACCTTCTGCTTTCAGCTATAGGAGATGGTATTCTCCCTCCCTCTCTTCCTCCTCCTCCTCCTCTTCCTCCTCCTCTTCCTCCTCTTCCTCCTCTTCCTTCTCTCTCTCTCTCTCTCTCTCTCTCTCTCTCTCTCTCTCTCTCTCTCTCTCACATGGTCTTCTCTGAGGACACAGTCAAGAGCCCACTTACCTTCCAAACGATCTCCTCTTGACTGCTCATGTATTCAGTGGCCCTGCTTCCTGCTAAGGTTAGAGAGGTAGGATGCAGTTCATCTTGCTAACATCGATGAAGTTAATTGCATGTGTTTGTATTTGGTGAGCATCTGATCTTTTGTCTGCATATTGTCAGCTGTTTTCATTTACCTTGTTCCTTGAAATATCTTTTATATGTTGACTTCTGTCTGTGCACAGAAGTTGCTCTTTTAGGTGGTTGTGATGATAGTAAAACAAAAAGTTTGCGAGAGGGAACATTATATTGAGTGGGAGGAAATGCTCAGTGGCGTCCGTTCCTTGATGCCAAGTGTGAGAATGTTGTCTTCTGTGTCTTGCAGCTTTTGCTGTGAAGTGCCTGGAGGACTGTATACTCTGTCTCAGCTTAAGTAGTGCGTTTCCCCCTGCTACCAGGGATGGAACCCAGGCCTCTGCATGAAGGTCAGGCGCCCTAATACGGATCTGTACTCTGTGGGGTCTACCACCGTGTAAAGAAGTTTATACCATAGTGAGTTAAACAAGGTGCTACATAGAGACAGCATTCCTAGTTGTGTTTGGATTCGCTTTGTGGTATGATGCACCTGTCTGACACAGTATCCTGTCCATGCTCAGGGCCTGTTCAGCCTGAGAACAGTGGATGTGTGTGGGTGTCCCTGTCTTCTTAGGCTTGGCAGTTTTGAGTGTCTGCTCTGTGTACACAGGCTCACATTGTTTTGCTTTTAAAGTGAGCCCGGGCATGTGCCAGTTTGTTATTATACTCAGTCTTTATAATGGGACAGCTGCGCAGACGGGGATTTTCAGCATTCCAGAAGGCTGCCAGGCTTGCAAACCTTTGTGGTCTTCAGCTCCTGGAGTCTTCTTAAACAGTCTAGAAAGAGGACTGCAGTGTGTCCCTGTTTTTGAGGGTAGGATGGTGTTGGTTGGTGAGTTTCTGTATGATCTCCTTAAGGATCCTCGGCACCAGCCTGATACACAGCAGCTAAGACACCTTCATAGCAGGCGAGCTCCTGGAGCTTCAGCGGCACCAGGTCCTGCTTCTAGGCACTGCCCACACAGCAGCAGGCAGTCTTTAGATCCATGAAGTCTGTTCTGTCTTCCAGCTACATTTGTCCACCTCAGCAAGGCTGTGATGAGTGCCAGGTACATCCCAGGGAGGGCTCTGGCAGCTTTCCTATCACAAAGAAGAACCTAGCTCTGGTGATTGAACTGCAGATGCTGCAGCAGCCGCCCTCCCTATGCTGCTGCTCCTTCCGTCAGTGTCTCAGGGGCATGAGACCTTTGCCTAAACAGAAAGCCATTTCTAGATGACTGTTGTGCTGCCCGCCTACCCTGTGTGCCCCGCCCACCTAGGGGCACTGCAGCAGCCACCTGGCTCCCCTAGTAGCCCATGTTGATTCTTTTTAAAGAGAACTTTTTCGGATTTTGTAATTCCCTTTATCAACAAGCAGCTTATATTAATTGACATACAAGATTTTTTTAGGTGGTTTTAGCAGATCATAGTTTAAATTTTTTAGCTTCTATATCCATTAAACATTGGTTTCTGGTGTAGTTGTGAATGATTGTTTCTGGGTTTAATTGTGATCAGTGTTCATCCCATTGCAGGTCTTTGGTCACTCACACTGTGTGTGTTCATCTGGTCACTCACACTCTGTGCCTCTTCCTTTGGTCACCACTTCTCCCTTAGCACCCACACCCTTCATTGCTGGAGTTTTAATTTCTTATGTAGTTTTTTCATATGTATGTACATGGTATTACATAATGTAGATTATAAAATTATCCATTGAAGTGATGCTTGTTTTAATTGCAACCCATGAAGGAGGAGTGTGTAGTAGGCATTCAACAAATGCTTAATGGTAAGGGAAAACTTCAGCTTGACAACACACATGTTTTTAGTGAAAATTATGGATTAATCTTACGAGGAGACGTTAAGTATGTAGGCTGACATTTTAAGTTGAAACGGCCATTTTTCCCCCAGTAACTCACTTTTTATAAATAATTTGAATTATAGGCTTTCTACAGTGATAGGTAATGTGTCTTTACGGCTGATTATGGTAGCTGATATCACTGTGTGTGACTGAGTACGTTCAAGACAATGTATGTATCTTCAATTTTTAGGGCTTTTACCCCGTCCTGTGAAGGGGGTAATTAACTTTACTTCTAAGCTGTAGTGTTGACAGTTGCTATCCTGTATATCTAAGGGTCCTAGCACATGGCACTAAAGATAAAGTAAGAAAGGTAAAGACACTGTGAGCTCTGCAGGTCTGAGTTAGACCCCTGCGTGCCTTTGCTTTAGTTCTTTTGTGTCCAGGGCCCCTGAGGCCTCCCCTCTGCTGCTTGTGTACTCTGAAAGGGTCTCATTTCTCTAGCTTGTGACATAAAGGCTTGACAATGTTAATGTTATTAAAATTGTATAAATTCTTTGAGTATTTTAATCTTATTATTTAATTTTGAACTCAAGGGCAAGATGCACACAGAGAAGCACCAACTAATCAGTACTGTTGTAAGAGTAAACGCACTTGGGATGGAACAGATGATGATACCTGACAAGATTGCATGCTTTTATTGTAGATTCATTTCACTAGTTTTGCTGTTGTTTGTGTTTTCTTGTTGTGTTGACAGGGTTGCTTTAGACACTCTTGCTGCATTGCTAAAATCAAGTAAGTTTTTAAATCCTAGAAATAATAGTAATTAAAATGCTCTGTATATCTGTTCAAGAAGCTGGAAATTAGATTTAGTGTATGTAGTTAAAACTACTGTCTTATAGTCAGAGGTCCTGAGATCAGATTTATTTCTCAGAAAAATTATGCTTATGTGACATTTACTTCTTTCCTTTTAATGACAAGACTTTACGCTCATGTCAGTAAGTTAGAAATATGAAAGCAATGTGCTTAAGTAAATTATCCAAATGGATGGAATAAACTCTCCTCAATAAGCCTGCCATTATAATACATATTGGCTTTTATTAGAAATTCTGTCACCATAAGTTCAAATTCATAACATTTCGTAAGTGGCGTGATGGAAGCATAGAGCAGTGAACTTGTCTGCACACAACCTGCTGCCTTCTGAGCGGAAGCGCGGCAGGCACATGAAGCTGCTGAAGAATAACTGCGCATGTATGACGCATTCTTCATACATGCTCAGTATGGTTTTGAACTATTTTCATAGTATTCTTTCATAGGATCAGTTGCCTCATTAACATTTAGTCTTGATGTTTAGCCTTTAAGGTCTCTGTTGATGGCTTTTATATGCCCCCCTCTCCCACTACATAACGGGCAGTTGGTCAGAAACTATTGTTAGGGGTGGGGATCCCTTGTTTACTGAGCTTTTGTGCTATATACTTTTAAGAGTAATGTGATTAGTTAGAAGTTAATCAGTTGCCACTGGCATAGTGAAACACACTTGTTATTCTAGTAGGCAGGAAGCAGAGGCAGGGGGATTGCTGGCAAATTCAAGGCTAACATGGTCTACATAGTGAGTTTCAGGTCATTCATGGCTACATAGTAAGATCCTGTCTTAAAAAACTGAGTGAAATTAATTTAAAAATGTGATTTTTGTTGTTTGCCAAATTCTCATTTACACTTTAACCCTCGGGGGGACCTCAGGTGGGTAACTGCTTCTGTCTGTGACGTGATAAACTGTAGAACAGGGTCACTTGATGAAGCAAAGCAACAGTTGCGTAGTTTCTATTTAATATCTCTTCAAATGACATTCTACACAACACAGGACACTTAATACTGCACAGCAGTGTTTAATAGCAGGCTGCAGAGTTCGAAATGGACCAGGGCAGTCTGGAACATTCTCTATTAGAGGTTAAAACTTGCTTATTGTGGGTCAGCCACTTACGTTAGTGGATAAATTTGCTCTAAAATAATTGTGGTATGGGAAGTGCATGCAGGAGTGATGAGCCCAGCGAGCGTGCAGCCAGGGCCTCACTGGGATGCACAGCAGAGGGTGCAGCTCTAGCAAACCTGCACGTTGTGCTTCGAGAGGGAGGAGAGTGTGAATGAAACCCTCATACAAATCTTTTTACTTATGCTCAGTGCAGACTGTAGATAACTCTCATCTCATTTTAAGGACCAATTCAGCACCTATGTTTGAATTATAGTGAATTCTTTATTTGGCATGTTATTTTTTAAAAATAACATTTCCCCTAAGTACCATTTAGGCTGTTGTAGATTCCAGCAGAAATGAAGATGTAACTATTACAGTAAAGCTTTAAACAAGTCTTTTCCACAGCTAGTGAAGGCTTATGCATTTCAAGTGGTATAAATAAAAGTGTGTATTCACTTAAAATACTTTTGTTGTTTTTGAGACATCTGACCTATCAAGGCTGGCCTGAGCATGCTATGTAGACAAGGATGGCTTTGAACTCCTGATCTTCCTGCCTCCACCTGCTGAGTGCTGAGATTCCAGATGTTCACCTTTCTCCGTGTATGTGCTGCTGGGGGCTGAACCACAGGACTGTTGTTCCTGCTAGGCAAGCACTCCATCAACTGAGTTAGATTGCTAGCCTTAAAGTACAAGGAAGTTATGTTGTCAGAGCAATTCAACGGATGTAAATAGCAACAACCTTGCAGAAACCAGCCATTGTAGATACGGTAGATGATCTTTTTTGTTTACTTTTGTTTTTCTCTTGTTTGAGACAAGGTCTTGATATAAAAGGCCAGGCCCGAAATTCTCTTGCTTCCACCACCCAGGTGCTGATATCAGACATGTGCTAGATGTCCAGTTTACAATAGAGGTTTTAAAAAAACTGTCCTAAGAAACCCACCTGCTACCTTTGTACCTGTGTAGTGTCAGAGTGTAGTTTTTAAAGGAGAATGAGTAAGGAGTTAGGATTTAGTCCCCATGAGCATGTGTAGAAAGTAAGGACCACTGTAGGTGGTTAAGGTCAGCATCATCTTGGGGTCCACCATGTAGCCAAGGCCCCTTAGTGGATGAGTGAGATTAAGAAGGGATTTGAGCTTGTTTGTATCTAAGCAGCCCAGGCGGGCTGGTCCTGCTTCTCTGCTCCTGCAGCCCTCGCAGACCTGCCACAACAGCTCTGGGTAGCATTCCTGTTGCCTCGATGGCATTCCAGGCCTGATGCTTTAGTAGGTGTGTTCTTTTGGGTTGTAATCTTAAGAAAGGCAGTTCAAATGTATGGATTTCTTTAGTTGTGTTCCATTAAAATTGATCAATTTTAGAAAACCTACAGTTTTTTTTTTTTTTTTTCGAGACAGAGTTTCTCTGTATAGCCCTGGCTGTCCTGGAACTCACTCTGTAGACCAGGCTGGCCTCGAACTCAGAAATCCGCCTGCCTCTGCCTCCCAAGTGCTGGGATTAAAGGTGTGCGCCACCACTGCCCAGCTAAACCTACAGGTTTTTTACGTTAAGATTTTAGTACCTAGAAAAAAACAGTTTTCTAACCACATACTATTTTTTACCTTTTATGTACAACAAATTATATTTTAAATTTTATGTTACTAAAAAGTAGACATCTACATCATTGTGGAATAACTAGAACTGTTAATTCCACTGGGAAGATAAAATTTATAAGTAACAATAGCTATAATCCAGTCGATTAAACAGAGCTTGTGATGGAAATAAGCAAAAGTGATAATGGCTTTAACAAAGTCATGTTTGTGGCTGGTCATTAAAGGAACCTTCTGCCTTATGAAAAAGACACTTAAGTTTCAAAATATATTGGTTTTTAAAATCAGTATAACATGAAACATAATTACAGACCTTGTCCCAGTAAATAAATTTATTTTTCAATTTTTTTTTGTTGAGACAGTACTTCCATTAAGACCCAATTGGTCTCACACTGGTGATCTTTTCTTCACTTTGTGTGTGCTGGGACTGCAGATGTGCACTGCCAATCCCAGCTAGTAAGGAGATTTCAGTATTTGTAAATCATGATAAAATAATTAGGCAGGAATGATTTTTGGAAACTGTAATGATTTTTGGAACATGCCATAATTATTATATTAGAAAATTATTAAATAAAGGCTTGGAATTGATCACAATACTGATATTCTACTTTTTGTTTGATTCTTTTCAAAAGTTTTTCCTGTCATTTATAAAATAACCTTTCCCAATTTCCTTTTGTTAAAGAGACAAATGCCAGGAGAGCAGTAGACAGAGGATATGTTCAAGTGCTTTTAACAGTTTATGTAGATTGGCATCGGCACGACAATCGGCACAGAAACATGCTCATTCGGAAGGGGATTCTGCAGAGCTTAAAAAGCGTCACGAACATCAAGTTGGGAAGAAAAGCGTTTATTGACGCGAATGGGATGAAAATTCTGTACAACACTTCTCAAGTAAGCTCCTTTGTTTTTGTTATTCTGTTTTAATGGTAATGTTTGCTTCTTAAGAAAATGGACTAATGTGCAAGAACTCAGGACAGTATACATATGATAAATATATTTTAAAATTTCTTCACACAAAAAGTCCCACTTGATTTTTACGTGTGACCTCAGAGGTGACTGGAGAGAATGGCAGGTCACGTGTCTAGAGCACGAGCCTTGTACTGCGGCTATATAAATGTACACAGTGGGAGGGGCTCCTGATGCTGTGGGTGGCTGTCTGTGTGCCCTTACAACTGGAAGGTCAGTTCTGCTATGAGCATTGGGAGTGTCTTTCTGCTGGAGAGGCGGAAAGCCAGGTGTGGCCGGCTAGGCCTGCAGGGTGTCTTAACAGCACACATTGCGGCAGCTTGCCATTGAGCCTTTTCTGCTCCTGGTGGACTTCATTAGGGGGATGGAGGGAAGCTGTAGTGCAGCCTCCTTCTGTCCTTTGAAATGGCCAGCCAGTTTTTCAGGCTGCTCTTGGTTTTCCACATGGTAAAAACCCTTCATGATAGTAGTTAAGGTATCTAAACACTTGGCATGTTTATTCTGACTGTGTTCATTTTTCTAGAACAGTCTTATATAATCGTTTTTACTATCCAGATACACACTTAATAGGTATTTGACGTATGATTATGAATTAGGTGGTTAACATGTCCAAGCCTTGTCTGTTTAAGTCAGTCAGTCATGTGTTAAAGATTCTGCAGTATGTCCAGTGTCACTGAAAGGCCACTTGTCACTGGCAATATTGTTAAGTCAGCTGTGCTTGACACTGGCCAACCAGCCAAACTCTTAGGCGTCTGAGTGGATCTGCTCTTGCTGTTGTCTTACAAGCTGCCTTTTATAGGAGGTAAAGAGAGGCACAGTCCGTGCACACTTCACTCCTCACACCTTAGTTCTCACTGCTTCCCCGACTCTTCATACCCTGTACCTGCCTGGTGTTTGAGGGACTCACACTTGGCCTAGTGAACATTTAAGGAAAAATCCTGGATAAGTCACGTGTGCCTCCTAAGTACAGATGCTTCTGAAGAGCAAAGCCATTTTATAGCTCTTGCGTAGGGTTCCTTGTGTGCTGTTTGTGGCTAGGAAATCCTAGCTATGCTACATACTCAGTACGGTGGTGCTGAGCTGTTTGCTGACTCTCATCATCTTGTTTGGACAGGAGTGCTTGGCGGTCAGGACTCTTGACCCTCTTGTCAACACATCCAGTCTGATAATGAGGAAATGCTTCCCCAAAAACCGCTTGCCACTCCCCACCATTAAAAGTTCTTTCCACTTCCAGTTGCCAATTATCCCAGTGACTGGACCTGTGGCCCAGCTCTACAGCTTGCCGCCTGAAGGTAGGCCATGAGCTGCTGTGGGAGTCTGACGTTGTTGTTGAATTTGATTGTTTAATGTGAGCATGATAAACATTTATTTTAAGGTCATGAGCATTTTTTTAGATATAAGAATTTGAAGTCTTAGAAGGGAAATACTATACTATATGTTGTATGAATATCAGAGTGAGTTGTGAAAATGCACAAAAATTAGTCAGCAATCCATGTAAATATTACAAGTATAAGATGGAGATGTTATATAAGTTGGTGACGTCACTTAAGTTGGTGATATCACACAAGATAGTGACGTTACACATCAGATGCTCAGTCAGTATGTTTACAATTACCTGTGTAGCTTTTAAAAAGAATTTTGATTACATATTATTATTAGTAGTATCATTATGGTTTTATGTGGGCATGCACATATGTTTTGTGTGTTGTGCACATTTGTGCTCATGGTCCAGTGAGCACGTGAGACTCAGAGGCAGCCTTTAGAAGCTTCTGTGGTGAACAGGAAGTAACAGGAGGAAGGAGAAATCCGCACAGTGATGTTTACTCAGTGTCCAGGTTAAGGGACAGCAAGAGTGTCCCTGCAGTGCAGTGAATTCACCAGGCGTGGGGAGAGTCAGAGGTGAGACTTGCTGTGGGCTCCTTTATGGTGTGCTTCAGACTCGATGAATCACTAATTTAGAAATATGCTTATGTGTCAGCGCACGCGCCTTCACTGAAATGGGATGGGAGGATTCTGATAGGGACTCTCCTGGCCCAAGATGGATGTCCTCACTTTGTTCTCCATTACTTTCTAGTGTGTCGGAATTATTTCTAGCCTTCCTTAGCTAAAGTGTGAGCTCCTCTAGGCTAGGTCAGGACTCTTTCTTGCCCATCAGCATGTTTCCTTCCAGATGCTCTCCATTTTTGTCCACACACTACCTGATGTAGTATAGACTCCACAGAACCGGGGCTAAGTCTCACAGGAACTTCTCCAGTTTGGACACCTGATACAGTTTGGGCTTCCTCTGTTTCGGAGTGACTGACTCTAAGGTTGTTAGGGAGTTTCCACAACACCATATCGGTATGGACAATTTGTTAGATACAGATGTGTGCTAGGATAGCTCACCCCAGTCAGGAACACTCTGCTTACGTTTGTTTGTTTGTTATAAAGGCACAACTCAGGTAGAGTCTTGGACTTGCCGCCCAGGGTCCATCTCTCTGCAGGCATGTCCTCCTCCCAACACCTTGATGTGTTTGTTCACTGGCCCATGAACCCCATCCTTTAGAAAGCTTATGAGGAGTTCATAAAATAGGAGTGATGGAGTAAATTATTGGTTGCTGATGACTAATAAGTTTGTAGGTCCTCCTTCCCTCCTTGGAGGTTGAGAAACAGGGTTGAAGTTCCTGCCACCTCTGTCTTGAAGCTACCTCGGGTCCTCCCATGGGTTTCTCATTAGAACAGAAGATATTCCTACTGCCTGAGAAATTACAGGGGATTTGGGGACAAAGACAGAATCGATTTCTATCCCAACAGGACTGTTTGAACTCTTCTGCATCCTTTAAACTGCGTGGACGAGAATAAGGATGTGTTTAGTATTTGTTGAGTGGATGGAGCTGGGCTCAGGATTTGCCTTTCTAATTACTAAGTGCCGAAAGATAGGGAAGTAGCATTTCTATCTGAGGGAGGAAGTTGTGATTTGAGGCTGCTGAACCTCCACTGGCTTCCATCTCACGTGCGGTGCGTGACTGAGACATGCAGTTGTGGAGGTAGATATCTCAGGTGCCCTTCCTGACGTGGTGAGTGGAGGCTGCTCCAGCCAGTCCCGTGATGGATTGCGGTGTTAGCATACAGAGGGCTCTGCAGAAGAGCAACTGTATTACATTCTAGAACCTGCCCACTCTTCAACACCAAACAGCCACTCATGGTCCTGTGACATAGCAGCAGCTTTGGGACAAGGCCCATAATGTCCTTAGCATAAACTGAGCTTTCTACATGAGCAAATAAGCTTCATGGTATAGACTTCCTAATCATAGCTCTTACACTTCTAAAATGATAGTTACAGAAATGTATACTCTCATACAGAGCACACTGAACAGAGATGCTCAGATTGTGTGTGGGAGGTGAGGTAGAGTCAGTTCTTAGCAATGTCATGTGAAGAAAAGTCTCAGGGGCCCTGAAGCCATGAAAGGTTTTAAAGTTGGAACATGTACCCAAAGGAAAAAAAATACTTGCATTATTTGGCCCCAAATTAAAAACATTTTTTTCTCCAATTCTGAACTGTGTTTCTGCTCAGTATTGAAGAAATTTTTTTCCTTGTTTGCAATAGGCTTTTTTTTTTTTTTTTTTTTAAATAGTGCATTTTTTCATGAATAGTGTTTTCTTACTGTTCTTTTTCTAATCTGGCCTTTCCTTGTCATCCATCACTGACTGCTGCTAGGATAAATAGATCCAGACTGCTGCACATACTCTGATACCTTTTTTGTTTGTTGATTTTTATTTTTATAAAACCTCTCTGCAAGCCAAACATTTGAAGTGATTTGGTGCCAGTATTTGTTAAGACAAACTGAGCCGCTATTAGAGTCCCACAGAATGCTTATGCGTTTCTGTGACACTCTTGGTGTGACAGACTGTCTGTTAACTCTATACATGTTCACAGGAACATGGAGCAGGGATGAAGACAGGCAGCTGATCATATCTAGGTCAGATAGTTAATAGGGAGCGAGGTTCATTC
Organism: Uromys caudimaculatus; assembly: GCA_028551405.1. NCBI lineage: Eukaryota > Metazoa > Chordata > Mammalia > Rodentia > Muridae > Uromys > Uromys caudimaculatus. The sequence goes on from CM052714.1 coordinate 3,654,506, forward strand.
AGGACTTCCATCTACAGAGCCTTTGTAACACTGCTGCCAGGCAAGATTTCCCCTCCACTTCCTCACCCTCATGGTTGGCAAGGGATTTGTGGCTAGTGGGATCTTAGAGGGTCTCAGTGGGTCTCAGTGGGTCTCTGTGGGTCTCAGTGGACTAGTCCATCAAAGAGCATCTGCACTTTCTCCTAAGAAGCTACGTACTAGGAGGTGCCTGCCCCTCTTCCAGAGACTGTGCCTGACTTGGGGTGTCTGCTCATCATTTGGCATCCCCTGGCACTGGTCAGATATTATCCACAGGAGCTGCTGTCACTATGGCAGCAGAGCTGGACACCCTCAGCTGAAATGCAGGCTCTTACCAGGCAAAGCAGGACTGTCCTGGGCAGGAGCAGTCAGCAATCTCTGTCCACATCACACTGGACAGAGACGTTGAAGAGCTCAGGAAAGTGGCTCTCAGCATTTGCTCTTCTAGGCTGAATGCAACATTGCTCTGATAAGCAGCCTGGGGCTCTTCTCCAGGCTCCATGTCCATGTCCTTCCACAGCATGCTCAGGACTGTCCGGTCAAGAGTCTTGCATTCTTCGTCTTGCGTTGGCCTAGACATATAACTATCCCTTTTGACTGGCCTTGCTTCACTCCTATGCACTCCTGTCAGACCTGCCAGAAAGTTGCAAGTTGAGTCAAGCCATTCTTTTCTGGGACATCTTATGCTTATGTTGGGTAGGTTAAAAATGTCACTAACATGGCTGGCTCTGTAAGATCTGTCCCATCTCATTCTTATTTGAATTTCCCATGCACACTCTCACATGTCAGTCATATTTTCCCAAGATCTTATCTTCTCACCTTCTTTCTTCCTCTCAGAGCCTCACTGCCCACCTCAGGTTTCCTTCAGGTGCTGCTGAGCCACCTGCCCTGCGAATCGGTCAGTGGTTAGTGCTCGTCCCTTGGCCCTTCATGGTTTGCGGCCACTTGCTGTCTGTCTGCTCTCCTGTGACATTGTCAAGCTTCTGCCCTCATTACTGTTTAGCTTCTGTGTGTTCTGATTGTTGTCTCCTTTCTGCTTTTGGCCCCTGACCTCCTTTAGGACAGGAGTTCTATCTCTAAACAATTCCTAGGGTGTAACGCGGCACATAGCACATGGTCCTTGAAATCAGTCACTGCAGAGGAGTGGACTGAGTCAGGAAAGTTGATCACAGTGCTTCCTTTGGGCCACTGTAACACAGGGCAGCGTTAGGTTTGTAACTGAGAACGCAAGGCAAAAAGCATTTAACTTGTAGTGCCTTCTAAGTTTTAGTGCCCTTCTACAAGCTGTCTCGGGTTTCCAGGGCTGAAATATCCTTATGGCTGTGCTTAGTAAGGAACCTAAGAGGGAAACCAAAAAGCCCCAATATATGGAATTGTTGTAGAACAAATATAATCAATAAAAAAGAAATTTCTGCTGAACATGATAATTTGGTTATAGAGCAGTTTTGCTGCTTTTGGTTGGTGACTGGCACACTTTATGCGCATGTGTGCACACACACTGCACTCCTGCTGTGTGGACACTCGCCTCTGCCTGACCTACAGTGTGTTTGCATCACAGTGGATGACGTGGTGGACGAGAGTGACGACAATGATGACATTGATTTAGAAGCGGAAAATGAAGTTGAGAATGAAGATGACCTAGATCAAAGTTTTAAGGTCGGTGGACTTTATCATTAGTAAAAGCTATGAGCTCATCCCAGCTTTCAGACAGATTTGCCTGAAGCCTAGAAATGCAGATAAGGCTGCCTCATTCTCACCATTCACCTTAGCCGGATCTGCTGGTGTGGAAACAGCCCTGATTAATTTGTCCATTGTCCCTAGGAGAAGGGTTTTAAGCTTTCTGACTTAGCTTTTGAATTCCCAGTATGCGAAGGAAAGCAGTTTGAGACTGCTGTGGTGGTTGTCTCAAAAGGCACTCCCCTGCGTCAGCAATCGTTTGGGGCTGTAAAAATACCAGGAAAGAGTCTATAAATGAGGTACTTAATGATGACATCATAAGTCTTCAGAGAATAATGCTGAACTGAGGAAATATAAAACAGTTGTTGTATTACATGAGCCATTAGGCCAGAGAGCCTGGCTGACTTTTCAGAGTTGCACACTGTGTCTGGAAGCTTAGAAACCCCTGTTGTGGTTAGGGTTTCATTGCTGTGAAGAGACACCATGACCAAGACACCCTTATAAAGAAAAACATTCAACTGGGGCTGGCTTACTGTTTCAGAGATTCAGGCCATTATCATGGAGGGAAGCATGGCAGCATCCAGGCAGACATGGTGCTGGAGAAGGAACTGAGAGGTCTCCATCAGGATCCGAAGGCAGCAGAACACTCATACACATGAATTAAAAACAAGTCTTTTAAAAAAGTTTGGAATACTCCCTTAAAATTGGGACACACTGTGCTTGTCATAGTCTAGAACACTGGAAGATGTGTCTTACTAATACAGAACTATTGTCATCACCATCAATGGGATCTCAAGTGAGAACAGGGCAGGTTTGATGTTAGGGTACAAACCTTGGGGCAACTGGGGATTTAGACCTGACATGGCCATGGACCTGGCAGGTTCCCAGCTGTGAATTAACCTTCCCAGGTAAGAGGAAGGGTTGAAATGTGGTGGGCTTTGTTGTTGTTGTTTGTTGTTTGTTGTTTTTATTTTGTTTCAGGGCACTCAGGGAAATCTATACTTTTCACATTAATCTTCATGAGTTTCCATCAAAATACTAGACTTTAATAATAAACATTAAAGTATGTTTTGTTCACATATCATGGTTCTAATTAAAAATCCCTGTGATAGTCAAGAGTATAAAGAGTGAGACAGTGACTGATTTGGCCACTGGAAAAGTGTGTGCGCATGTGTGCACATGTTCACAACCAGGCATTTGGGAATTGGTTAGATATGCCACCTCTTAGGGTCCCTCACCTGTGAACATACACCATAACTGAGCACAGCTGTCAGCGTTCTGCCAACTCGCCACTGTGTCCAGTGCATCACTGGCTCCTGTGATGCCCTCTGTGGGGTTGTTTACCCTCTGCTACAGGATCTACCCTCAGATGCTGCATTTCTTTGTCCCTCACTTGGTCCGTTCATTTGAAATATTTCCACAGATTTCTTGGCTCTTGACCTTGATGTCTTTGAAAAATAGTTGTTGGTGTCCATTTTTTCACTGAATTAAAATTGCTCACATATTGTGTATTTTGCCTTAACAAAGCACTGGTAATTATGAGAAAAAGTAGCACTTCCTGCACACTTAACCAGTGCCAAGCCAGGCTCTTCATGTACAGTAACCCTCCAGTCTTCAGAGAGCAGCCCTGTGAGCACTTGCTAGGCAGTGTGGTGGAGGGCGGGCATACTCCTCCCTGCTGCTCTGCTGTGTGCTCCCCATGTCCTCTTCAAGCCAGGATGCAGGGGCAGAGACTGAGCGGCACGAACCTCTGGGCTGTGTGTGGGTCCTCATGCTTCCTCACCATCTGAGAGCTGGATCCACACACAGGGATGGGTGTGCTGCAGTGGGAGAGGTGATGCTACTGGGCTGTGCTTGGTGTCCACACTTCCCCGCCTCCCATCCGTGTGAGTCTGTTTTCCCTGCGGAGAGTTTAGTCCAGGTTCTTTAAATTCTTAACAATTACCTCCAGGGGGCCATAAAGGTCCTCCTGCTGTTCCCTTTCTTATTGCTAACAGTGAGTGAGCCCTGTACTTAGAGAAAAAAAAAAAACACCTTTTGTTTTTTACTGATTTTTTTTTTTTTTTCATGACAGGGTTTTGTAGACCAGGCCATCCTTTAACTCCGAAATCCTGTCTGCCTCTGCCTCCTGAGTGCTTGAATTAAAGGCTTTTGCAGTGAGAAAAATATATCTTTGTAAAGTATTTTTTGCTTTAGATGTTAATCAAGAAAATTAATACATTATTTGTCCATAGATTAAATACTTAGGTGAAATTATATACTCATAAACTAGTAACTCCATGGTAATAATACATATGTAAATAAAACCAGTCTTTTATTCATAGAAATATCAAAAACCTTTATTTTTGATTGTATAAATGAAAGCAAATTACTGAATATAAAATGTTGAGAAATATCATTTATTTTTCCTTTTAAGAATACTAGTTAATGTTCATATTTGGACAGATACTATATATGAAGGATTTAAGGACAAATTTGCTTTTGGGTTGAAAACAAGTAGTTTATTCTAATTGCAGATAAACAGGAAACTAAAAATGAGTTCCCACTTGGAAATTAGTCACTGGTTTCCCTGTCTCCTTACCCATCCAAGGAGGTTAGAGTTTGCTAAGGGTCTTAGGGAGTTGTTTGGCCCACACTTGCTCTCCTTCCAGTCAGGAGGCATACCTGCTCCTTCAGGAGCTTAAGGAGCTCGGCCAGGGCTGCAGACCTCAGGGACAGAACGGATGTTCTTGGCCCTGCACACTAGCTGTGCGCAGGGAGGGCCTGTTGATCGTGGAGGTGAGCATGTGTGGTAGTCTTGTCTGTACAGAAGCTTTATCCAGCCCTATAATGGTGTCCTTGGGACTGCTCCAGCTCCTTTTACATTCAGGTTGTCTATTCCTGAGCTTCTTACCACCAGTGTGCACCAGTCCCCACCCTCAGTCGCATAGTGTCACAGAGACTGGCTCAGATGGCAGAGTTAGTGCATGCCAGCCAACTCTACACTCTGATGCTACCATTTTTGTTACATATACATGTTTTTCAATGTGATTTTCTTGAGTTTTCCTTTAGAGCAGAATGACAGGGATAGTGTGAAGAATATGAGCAGTCTTTGTTTGAGTTTTTGCCATGATGAGACTGAGTATCCTGTTACATTGAGATTAAACCTCAGCAGACAACAGAGTCAACACCAGTGATAATCTGTAACTAATTGATTTAAGATTAAATTTAATATACTCACTCAGTAATAAGTAGCACTATCTGAAGTATAAAATATATTCTATAACTTCTTTGGTGTTTTTATACTAATGACATGTTTTATTATTTCAGAATGATGATATTGAAACAGATATTAATAAATTAAGACCCCAGCAAGTACCAGGACGAACACTAGAAGAACTAAAAATGTATGAGCACCTTTTCCCCGAGCTGGTTGACGATTTTCAGGTATGAATACAGAATGTTGTCCTTACCTGGCTTTATAAAAAGTTCATGTTTTCTCCTTTATGCACATAATTGCCATCTCTCATTTCTGAAAAAAATGGCCCTTGTCTTTGTTTCCAGAATGATAGTAGATTGTTGGTTGACACTTGGAGCTGTGCTGACCACCTGTAAGAAGAGAGGGAGGCAGGCTCAGCTTTGCATTTCATAGTCACTTTGGTTCATAACTTTGACTTGCTCCTTTTGTTTTGTCTTATATTCTTTAAAATTGGATTATGAAATCGTGCTGTGGTCTCCCTGTGTTGTTTTACCCATTGACAGGAGGAGCACGCAGCTTTGCTTCTGTCCCTCCTAGGTTACTTTGTAACCCAACAGCAGTCAGGACAGAGCTGGGGCACCTGGAGCCCTGCACGTCCCATGGAGTCATTGCCAGCAATTCCTGTTCTCACCCACTGAGCTATAAGTATTCAGCCGGGATGCACAACAGACCATGTTGACTGGATTGTTGGCAGTTAGTAGATGTAGGTTTTTGTTCTCACTTGTTTTGACACTGTTGGGTTCTTAAGTCTGTGAAAGTACTCAGGATTTTAAAGTGTAGGTTTGGCTGAGCATGGTGGCACACACCTTTAATCTCAGGAAAGTAGACTCAGGTGGATCTCAGTGAGTTCAGAGGCCCACTTGGTTTTTGTAACGAGCTCCAGGATAACCAGCCTGTCTCAAAGCAAAAACAAACAAAAATCCAGAATGTATGGACTAGCTAATCTCTGAGATAAGGAGCTTTTGCTTTAAACTTTGTTGCTCTCCAAATCCCATATCCTTAATTACACTGATTAAAGGAAAAGACTATACAGTGAGTTTATATAAGAGACATAAATGAGAAATATTTGCCAGTTTTTCATGTTTGTCTTTGGGAGTAAGCTTAGGAGGAGTGACCTCCTGTCTCCTCATGCCCTGCACTTCCTGTAAGTTTGAAGTTCATTGGAGCTTGGAAACTGAGAGTACTGGAAGGAGATCAGGGGCAGAGAAAACGTAGATGGGATGGGGTGGGGGAGGCCAAATGGGGTGGGGGGGGGAAGGAGAGGGAGCTGGGAGGAGGCACTGGGGAGGAGTGTGGAGTGGGTAACCTTCTCTCCATTTACCCTAGAACAGCTGTTGGCTTATTCTTTTTAATGTGTTTGGTTTCACTTGAACCGTTTGATGATAAACACTTTGTAAATTAAGGCAGAGAAGTAATGTTGCAGTAGTTTTGGGTGGGATTGCTTAGCAAGCATATAATGACTTCACCTATTTCCTATAATTTTATGCATATAGGAATATATAATGTTATAAAACCTATGGCTTTGGTATGGGAATACAATTGAATAATTTTATAATGGATGACAAGGTTAGGGTTTAGATCAGTGGTTCTCAACCTGTGGGACGTGGTCCTTGTGGTGATTGAATGTCAGATATTCTGCATATCAAATACTTACATTACAATTCACAGCAGTAGCAAAATTAGAGTTATGTAGTAGCAATGAAAACAGTTTTATGGTTGGGGATCACCACGTCATGAGGAACTGTATTAAAGAGTCACAGTATTAAAAAAGGTTGAGAGCAACTGAGTTAGATTCTCTATTTTCTAAGCCCTTTCAAATCATGATCACGTCTGTCTTTAGATTCCCATGTCCTAGTCCTCGTTTACCACCTAGCTAGCCTAACTCTGACAGTCCCTGAGCAGCCCTTATGATGCAGACAGGTGGCTAACGTGGTTTGGTTACTTCTGTTGCACGAATGGTTCCACTTTAGGTCTGAGTAAGTACAGCTATGATTCTGAGTTGGAGCTCTGGACCCGTGTTCCTCAGGTAGTTAGGCTATGCATGCATGTGTGTTAGCATGTGCTGTGCTTTGGCAGTAAGCTCCAGGCTGTTAGTTGTTTGAGGGCTCTATGTTAGGGAAGGAGCACACTGTTCTCGTCAACATAGCTGGGTTTATTGCTAAAGGCACTGTCCTTTACGTGACAACTGTCTTTCCCATTTTAAATTTCAGAGCAGTGCAACGCAGTACCTTCTTTAAATACTTTGTCCCTCTTTGGAATATATGCCTGAATAGTAGTAAGAACTATTTCATGATATATTATTGAGGATAATTAAAGTTTATTGATTCTATTAGTATATAGTATTTTGTACTATATTATAGTATATAGTATTTAGTACTATAGTATATAGTATTAGTATATAGTATATTGAAAACATTTTGTTTTTTAATGTATTGCATTTTATTTAACTTTTTATTGGTTCTTTGTGAATGTCACACATGTGTTTCAATCCCACTTATCTCCTGTTCCCTCCGTATATGCCCTCTGCCCTTGCAACCTCCCCCAAAAGAAAAGAAAAATCTCTCCGTGGAAACTTCAGTGTGTCACACAGGATACCCCTTTGCCCAAACAGTTTTACTTTCAAATGATTTTAACAATGAGTCATTGGTCTGGTTCATGGCCTCTGGCTTCTGTTACACTATCAGAACTGGATCTTCACAGGGATTCCCCTCAGATATCCTGTTGTTGCCTTGTGTCATGGAGATCTGGCAGCTTTGGGTCTGCAGGACTGGTCTCTTCACACACTTCAGCGGTTCATAGATGGGGAGATGTGGGAGTGGGCCTCTCCAAGTCCTGGATCTGGGCCTGGGTGGTAGCTGGGCTGTTCAACCCATCAGCTCTCCTGTGCCCATGCCACCAGGGCCAGCTCTCCCACTTTGCCCAGGGGAGGTGTGGGACCAGCTCTCTGCCTGCTGCAGTCAGCAAAGGGGAGGAGCTAGCTCTTCGGAGCCACCAAGGCAAGTTCTACTGTGCTGCCCAGGGGCGGTGCAGGTTGCCTTCCCAAGTGCTGCAGCTGGGGAAGGGCAGGGCCAGCTCTCCTGTGTGCTGCAGCTGGGGAAGGGCAGGGCCAGCTCTCCTGTGTGCTGCAGCTGGGGAGGGGCAGGGCCAGCTCTCCTGTGTGTTGCAGCTGAGGAAGGACAGGGCCAGCTCTCTTGCTCTCATGCCTTGCCCAGGCAAGGGGTGGTTTTGAAAGAATTTTATTCAAGCATCATTGAATCAATTCCTGGCATATTATATGACACTAAACATATGTGAAATTAATTGCTTTCAGTATTAACTATTGAGATCCATGACAGCTAAATGTGTCTGCATCCTGAACACCATCTGCTTTGTTCCCAGATGTATAAACCTGCTTATTCAGTTCTGGGTAGAGGTCAAATGAATGTCATTTCTAGGCAGCATATGAATGTTGAAGTTTGCAGTGCCAAAGAGGATTGAACTCAGGCTTTTGTGCCTGCAAAGCAGGCATTCTGTTGTTGAGTTGCCTCTCAGCCTTGCTTTATTTACTTATCTATTTGTCTGTCTCTCTGTCTGTCTATCTATCTATCTATCTATCTATTTATCTATCTATCTATTCAATGTGTATGAGTGTTTTACCTGAATGTATGTCTGTGCACCATATCCACGCCTGGAGCCCATGGAGCTCAGAAAAAGCTCTCAGGTTTCTGATGTAGCTTATGAAATAAATATGATCTTATTTTTATTACTGTATTTTAATACTGCCAGATAACAGATCAAACTTAATTTTGTTTTAAACAGGACTATGACTTAATCTCTAAAGAACCCAAACCTTTTGTGTTTGAGGGGAAAGTTCGGGGCCCCATTGTAGTTCCCACAGCTGGAGAGGAAGCGCCTGGGAATTCAGTTAGTGTAAAGAAAGGAGCTGTAATGAAGGAGAAAGCGAGTCCTAAAGGCGAGGAAGCCAAGGAAGATGCTAAGGGCCATGACAGGACGCTGCCACAGCAGCTGGGTGGCCAGAACAGAGTGGCCACTTCAGCCCACAGCTTCAACAATGATCTTGTGAAGGCCTTAGACCGGATCACACTGCAGAGTATTCCTTCACAAGTAGCCTCAGGCTTGGCTGCAGGAATGCGGAAGGACTGTGGTCTCCCTCTCACTGTCCTCTCGTGCACGAAAGCGTGTCCTCATGTGGCTAAGTGTGGAAGTACTCTCTTTGAAGGGCGGACAGTACATCTTGGGAAGCTGTGCTGTACTGGAGTTGAAGCTGACGATGATGAAGAGACTGAGTTCCACTCATCAGCAGAGCAGACCTCCTCTGCTGGAGCCTCTGATGGACCAACACTGCATGACCCAGACCTCTATATTGAGATTGTGAAAAATACCAAGTCCGTTCCCGAGTATTCAGAGGTGGCTTATCCTGATTATTTTGGACACATTCCACCTCCCTTCAAAGAGCCTATTTTAGAAAGGCCTTATGGGGTACAAAGGTGAGTCGCAGACTTGCTCCTCCTCCTAAGGAGGACTATTGTCAAATGTAAGAAATACAGATTCTATTTGGGGTCTTTAGGAAAAAGTTACTATGAATTATAGGTTCGCTTTTTAAGATGCTTTGCGTTGCTTTGAAATTGTTCATGTTGTGTCTGGAAAATGTTGTATGACTGCTGTACTTTGGATTTAAGTTTATTATGTGTATCACAAGACAAGGAAAAGAACATATATCAAGTAGCAGATAACAGAGTATCAGATCAGGCGTTTAAAATACTCACTGGAAATGTCCAGAGAAGCCCTGCTGAAACAGTGAGCCGTAGGAGCAGTTTAGAGTCTATTATCACCTCAGGCATTCTACAGTTGGGGATAAGCAGTTGTGACCTGTTGTCCACGGTGCTGTGTTTACTACTCTTGAGCTCTTTGCCAAACTCCTTTTTCCTGTCACAGGGCCAGGGCATTGGCCTGTTCCAGAACAAAGGACTCTGAGGACACTGGAGACAAACATGCTTGAGTCTGAGACAAGAGGCTACTTACCCTCTTCCTCTGTTGGTTCTCAACAAGTACAGTGAGCACACGCTGATTTACTAATGTAATTATGTAGGCTTACTTCATTTTGTAGGCATATTACTTACATAAATGAAAGAACAGTAATAGGACCCTGATATAATGTAGAAACTTAGATTGCACCTAAAAAATGAAGGATTATTTAATGATATTTGAATACATATGATCTTAGCGGTTTTTAGTAATTTTTTTAATTCATATTTAGTTTAGATGTGATTTTAAAATAGGATATAAATGATACATAAGGATCTATTATTTTGTTTGAAAATTTAGCTTGAAATACAGAGTGAGAATCTGGTATTTGTAACAGTACTAAGTGAGGTGATATTTAGTGTGTCAAAAATAAACATAGAAATTGTCAGTAGCACCAGTCAGTGCGCACTCAGCATGCGGAAACCTGTGCAAAATCTGTGCTTGAGCTGCTTTTGGTGATGTGTTTTAGTGATTTTTTATTTTTGTTTTATGTGCATTGGTGTTTGGTCTGCATGTATGTTCTCTGTGAGGGCATCAGATCTCTTCGAACTGGAGTTACAGAGAGCTGTGAGCTGCTATGGAGGTGCTGGGGCTTGGACCAGGTCCTCTGCAAGAACACTCAGCTAGCTCTCTAGCCCATTTTGATGACTCTTTAGAAATGATTCCCATAGTTTGACACAGTCTTGTTACGAGTCGAGCATGTACTGAAGAGGAGGCCTTGCTGTTGGCCTCTGGCATCTGAGAGTGCAGTTGTCTTCAAGCCACAGCTGTGTGCCTACCTGCAGCATTGGGACCACTTAACGCTTCTCTTGACAACTTGGTGCTTTTCCCCAGCAGTGACAGAATTGGGCTAGAAATCCTCTGGCTTTCAAAGCCCCAAATAGACACTGCCCTTCTTGTTATAGGAAATCTTTATTGACCCTGATAGTTAGGTAGTCTTAATTGAGGCTTTAAAGTTTTATATCATGTCAAAAAAATACCAAATGCAGGTGGCTAACAGCTGTTTATAAAGTTCCAAGAAATGCTTATTTCTTGAAACGCATTGAGGACGTTGACTTTAGTTTGCTCGTGTCGGTTGCCGTGTCTCTTTTAACCTGTTTTGAGTGAATGGTGAATCTTTTGTGAATGATTTGCCAATGTTATTCCCTGTTTGAATCTAGGAATATGACGAATGAAAGGGGTCAAGTCAGTGAGGTTTTACTGTTCTGTCATTTTGAGGAAAAGAACGCAGCCCTTTCCTTTGCAATGCCGTAGTAAGCTGGGCCCAGCTGCTCCAGAGGCTGAACCAGCCTCACTGGGCAGCATAGTAAGACCCCACGCTTAGTAAAACGTTATCCTGCAGAATGCTGTTAGTGTTATGTGGGGTTCTGTTGTATGGTTGTCTTTATCCTAATCTTTTTAAAAACAAAATTCAGTATAGAATAAATAAATTCTGTTAAAGTCTCTGATGCAATTGCAAAAGAAAAGGTCTGTTACAAGATTCATATGTGCTGGGTGGTGGCTGCCCATCTCTTTAATCCCAGCACTCAAGAAGCAGAGGCAGGTGGATCTCTGTGAGTTCTAGGACAGTCTAGTCTACAGAATGAGTTCCAGGACCGCCAGGGCTACACAGAGAAATCCTGTCTTGAAAAAAAAAAAAAAAACCAAAATAAAACAAAAAGATTGGTATGCATATCTTTTCAATGTAGATGATGAAGTAGCAGTACAATTATATGTGGTAGATGTCTTCGTTAGGGTTTTCATTGCTGTGACAAAGCACCATAAACAAAAATCAAGTTGGGGAGGAAAGGGTTTATTCCGCTTACTTCTACATTGCTGTTCATCAGGGAAGGAAGTCAGGACAGGAACTCAAACTGAGCAGAGACCTGGAGACCAGAGCAGATGCAGAGGCCGTGGAGATGTGCTCCTCATGGCTTGCTTAGCCTGCTTTCTCATAGAACCCAGAACTACCAGCCCAGGGCTAGCACAGCCCACAATGGGCTAGCCCTCTCCAATTGATCACTAATTGAGAAAATGCCTAAACATCAGGATCTCATGGAGGCATTTCCTCAACTGAGGATCCTTTGTTTTTGATGACTTTAGCTTGTGTCAAGGTGACAGAAAAAACCCAGCCAGTACAGGGGATTATTTCATTTTGTCAGGCAAAGGAATAAATAGTTAGGAGTACTCCTCATACAGACTTCTTTCCTTTTTCCTATGAGGCCTTACTGTTCTCCCAGTCCATTCCTCAGGCAACAGTGTAGCAATGGGGGCAGAAGTAGTGTGAGCTCAGAAGATAGAAAGCATCTGGGCAGGACACAGCTGAGCTCTTTGCTACTGGTAGCTTTAGAGAGCAGGGACACAGTTGCCTTCAGTTGGGTGCTCACTGCTGAACCCCAGGTTCCCCGGTGCTTCCACTCCAATACTTACATAGATAGTCCTGGTTAAACCAAACTAGAACTTAATTGTTGAAAGGTGTGATGGCAAATATTGCCCACCCAACAGGGTGGGATCTCTGAGGAGGGGTTAGGAGATGGTTCACTTGCTATGGAAATTTGAGAAGTGGAGTTGAAGTTCCTAGCACTCACAGAAATGCAGACTGGGGGTGGTGGCCCGCTTGTAATCCAGTACTCAGAGGGAGGGGCCAGGAGAGCCTAGAGCAAGCTGGCTGGCTAGACTAGCGCATTGCCGAACTTCCAGTCTGTCAGCTTTGGGACTCTTCATAGACTCAGGTGTTCATGAGCAGGGGCACTGCATACATGTCTGCACTCAAACCACAAACACACATGTGCACTCACCTCTCCAGCCACATTACCTCCTCCCTCCAATAGAATCACCTTGGAGATAAACTGCTCAGAGGGATTATGCTGCGGGAAATATTAAAAAGAAAAGAAATACATAGCATGCTCCCATGCTATGCCCTGGCTCTCAGCCCTGTCGGACTGGCTGGCCATGCGCTGGCGAGCGGTGGCCGACCTGCTTTTATCTTGTGGAGCTCTGACTCAGTGCTCCACGATCTCTCCCCCAGCTCGCTAGGTCCCCACTGGCGGGTCCCTACCATGCCAGCCCCATGCTTCAATACCCCCATGGCCTCTGTGGTGCACATCAGGCAAACCCACACTTTGCTGCTGTACCTTTCTCTCTTGAACTCAGACGAGCCGCTGCATGAAGGAAAATGCAACACAAACTTAGTTCAGAAACAATAGTAACTCAATCTCTGGGCGCATCAACTGAAACCTAATCTTGAAAGCCTAATTAAAATCTGATTCCTCTAGTGGTGAATCCTTGCAGATCCGCCATGATACCAGGAAACTCTATCAGCTACACCTTACCCATTATCTGTCCCTGTTCCAAAAAAGGCCTAAAACTCTCTTTTGCTTCTTCTTTTTCTTCCTCCAACTTGAAAGTCCCTCCTTATGCGCCCAGTGATTGGCTCCTTTATTCATTAGGCTATTGGTTCACAGGAAGTCACATGAGTATGTAACTCACTCCTTGTCTGAAGCTTCTCCCAGGAGGGCAGAATTAGCATCAAAATAAACAGCCCCAGGGCTATCCACAACAGGGTTGTGTAGATTTGGTTAGCTTTTGGGCTTACCTGTGAGGGACATGCCCATTAGGCTCTGATGGTGTCTGTGAAAGATTAGATTAGGTTAACAGAGGAGGGAAGACTCCCTCACCTTAGGTCTCAGCAGCACCACTCCAAGGCCTAGGGCCTGGGCTGAGTGTAAGGAGAGCTGGTGCTACATGTCCTGCATCCTGACTGCAGGTGCAGTGTGGCGGCTGGCCACCTCCCTTTCCTGCTGCCATGCTCTTCTGTCCCAGTTCCTGCCACAATCAGTCCTTTCTTCCTTACGCTGCTTCATTCCCGTAGCAGAAAGAGGAACCAACCAACAGACTGTCCTTTCCTTTACAGACGGTTATTCATGTGTTATTTTATATAGAATAAACTGAAAAGTAAGTTGTGTTTAACCATCGAGTAGATGAAGAAAATTTTACTTTATACTTTTCTCATGGTGGTTTATTGTATCTTTTATGTTTAACTGTCAGACATTTTAATATTTTCTTAATAATGCCCAGGTCTTTCTTCATTTAGGATGAGTTGTTTGCGTATGTAGAATTTAAGATTCTATCACTGCTCTAGCTTTCTCTCACGGACAGATGTCTGTGGTCAACAACTAATATGGAGGAAGCGCTTCTTCTGGTGTTTTCAGAGGCCTAAGTCTGCAACTGATTGGCTGTGCTGTGGGGCCTGTGAGAAGGCGGGACAGAGTGATGGGGACTCCAGGTTGAGCAAAGCCATTGACCTCGTGGTGACAGGGGTGAGAGCAGAAGGGTGCAGTTCTTAGGAGCCTCTTCAGGTGTTCCCCCTCCCCCAGTGACCTAACTTCCTTCTTCTAGGCCTTAATCTCCAAGTGGTTCTCCAGCCTCTGAGTGGCTGCACAGGTGGCAAACAAAGCCTTCAACCACAGCCCTTGGGAGACAGGTGGAGACTAACGTTGTTAATGTTCTTTGTATGGAAGAACATCTTCGTGTAGGTGGTAGTTTCAGATTTTCCCAGTTAAGGAGTCTTGAAGTTTGGGGTTTAATATATTTTTGAAATTTTATTATAACCATTTTGGCAAACTTCTTCATGCTGCTTTTCATAGATTTGTAACCACATTTCTAGCCTGCTGTTTGAAGTGATCTAAACTAGAAGTCACATCAGCACATGTTGTGGACTTCCTCCTTAAGAGCTCATTATAGGAAGTGGAGAGATGGGTCAGTGGTTAGAGCAATGCTGTTCTTGCAAAGGCCCCAACTTCAGTTCTCAGCACCCATATCTGGGGGTTTACAACCACCTGTAACTAAAACACACACACACACACACACACAGTGAGAGAGAGAGAGAGAGAGAGAGAGAGAGAGAGAGAGAGAGAGAGAGAGAAATTAAAAATAAAAATCCTAAAAGATTTGAGAGATGGCATTCCTTTAATGCCATCAGGACTTGGTGGCCGGTTGGCTGGAATCCGCATCTGCCCAGCGTCTGAGTTTTCTGCCCAGCTTTGCCTTGGTTCCTCTTGGTATTTCCTGGCTCCCCAACCTCTCCTCTCCCCAACACAGGAAAGGGATTCTGCAGAGCACTCAAGCAGACACCGGTTGGATTCTTGGGGTAAATTCCTAAGTAGGTGGGATTTAAAGTCTCGTGGGTTGTCTTAACTCTCTGGTTCTGTCTTGCCTTCAACAATGCTGCCATTACGCACATGGAATTACTCACCTAATGGTTAGACCATCTGCTTTCTGTATAGAAAGGGCTAATTGACCCTCTCGGCTGGCTTCGCTCCGGCCTCTGCTTTTCACATGGTTTTTCTATGGCTGTCTTTTATGTGCTTGGTCTTTACAGCTCAAGTTGTGATATATACTGGTTTTGATTTTGGTCATTTTGTGCTAATATTTTGTACACAAGTAAGGGAATGATTATTTTTATTTCACACAATTATTATTTTACCCATTTCCATGCCAGACTTAAACTTGGGAGAAGGTTGTGCATTGGAATCAGAGGCAGATAGTAGTGGATTTTGTCAAGTTTGTCTTTTATGATTTCAGGACAAAAATTGCCCAAGATATCGAGAGGCTGATACACCAGAACGATATCATAGACCGGGTGGTGTATGACTTAGATAACCCTACGTAAGTCTGATTTCTAAAACCTTGTTATTCGTATGTTTTTGTTTATTAGTGTTATTTCTAAAGGATAAAATAGTTATCTCTCTATCATACCTTCCCTGTCTTTATTGTTGCTGTTCTCATCCTGTAACAGGTAGGTGTATGATAATCATGATGAATCTTGTTTATTTTAAAGATGTACAAGCCTTTGGTTGTAGGTGAAATTTAAAGGTTATAAGCTAGTACTGTGGTTTTGGAAAAGTGAACCTACCTCCACTAAACAGTGTGGGTTTCACAAGAAAGGCCAACCTTTACTGCCCCAGCGCCTGCCGAGTCACTGCGGCTCCCGCCTGGCCTTGCGCCTGCCAGGCAACTTGCTACTTTTGCATTAGCACTGGTAATATGTGTGAGGATTTAACTGTAGTAAATAAATACACATTACAACTACTCAAGTAAGAAATTTAGTCAGTTTTCTATGGGTCTCTTCTCCCCTTACTGTGTTAATACTTTGAGGAAATTGCACACTTTATCTATCATGATCAGAGGCAACAAACTTTTAAAAGTGATTGTTGGTAGATATATGAGTAAAAGCTCTGTCAAAGATGGTGACTGAGTTTAAAATATGCTTTGCTGTTGTTTATGGCAGGGGCTCCCACTGTACTTTAGGCTGACATGGAACTCACTGTTAGCTCAGGCTGGCCTTCGCCTCACAATAGTTCTCCCAGTTCTAGAGGCATGTGTCACCATTACTGACTTCAAAGTATTCTTACACAAGGGAAGAAGAACATATCTTATTTAACATGTATTATTCCATTGTTCATGCTTCTTTGTTAGATATGGAAAAATAAATCCCAGAACCTCCAGTGTGGGCAGATTCTGCTTGTTCTTAACTGATATGATCAGGGGCAGCAGGGTCCTCAGAAGAGCAGGGGTTGTCCTTCTGTGGGGGGTGGGCAGACAGCACTAGGGGCAGTGGGGTCCTCAGAAGAGCAGGGGTCGTCCTTCTGTGGGGGGTTGGGCAGACAGCACTAGGGGCAGTGGGGTCCTCAGAAGAGCAGGGGTCGTCCTTCTGTGGGGGGTTGGGCAGACAGCACTGGGCCTGGCATGTGAGTGCTCAGCAGCATGGTAGGGAAAGCCCCTAAACCTTCCATGTTAGCAAGAGCAGCATGGTTTGTTAGAATTACAGCTACTTACCAGGCGCCTTAAAAAAATAAATCTCTTTTTTCATATGTGATAATCAGTATTTTAAAAATGGCATTTGTTCAGCAGGGCAAAGTCCTTTCTATGGGTATAAGTATAGGAACAAGTCTTCTATAATTACAATTTGAGTAGAAATGTAAGTCGGATTTTTTTCTTTGTTGTGTTTGCTATATTCTTTGTTGTAAAAGAAGCATTGTATGTTTTAGATCTGTCCTCTAATTTTAGTCTTTGCTTATCTGTTCAAGTGTAATATATTTTAATATATTTATTTTAAAATATTTATTTAGCTATACCACTCCAGAAGAAGGAGATATTTTGAAGTTTAACTCAAAATTTGAATCTGGGAATCTGCGCAAAGTAATTCAAGTTAGAAAGTAAGCCATTTAAATGTTCTTATTCTGTGCATGCAGACTCTCTGGACTTGCCATCAGGTGTCTTTGTCTTGTGTTTCAGAACCGAGTATGATCTCATTCTGAACTCTGATATAAACAGTAACCATTACCATCAGTGGTTCTACTTTGAAGTCAGTGGGATGCGGCCCAGTGTGGCATACAGGTTCAACATCATCAACTGTGAGAAGTCCAACAGTCAGTTTAATTATGGTAAGACACTTTCCCTTCCTGGTGAGAGGGCACAAGGCACATTACCTGTAGGACCAGAATTTAGCATGGAAGTGTCTCTGATTTTCAAACCTCAGCCATTTATTAAACAGAGTGTGAAAAAGCTTAGCTCTAGATGGATGATAAAAAGAACTGCATGGTGCTGCATGCCTGTCATTTCCTGTCATCCCAGTCCTACCTAAGGAAGCAGATGTGTGACAGGGTCAGATGTTTGCAGTTTAGGCTGGGGCTGAAGCTCAGCAAGAGCTCAACCCATAAAGTGTGGATTCTATCCTCAGCCCCACACAGAGAAAAAGAGAAGAAAATGTTTTTATGTATGAGTGCTCTGTCTGCAATTACACCTGCATGCCAGAAGAGGGTATCAGATCCTCTTACAGAAGGTCATGAGCCACCATCTGGGTGCTGGGAATTAAATTGAGGAAGAGCAGCCAGTGTTCTTAACTGCTGAGCCATCTCTCTATCCCCACGAAAAAAATACTTTTACATTTGTGCATGGGGAGCTATACGTCCACTTCCCTCTGCCCAACTCCCCACACCGTATCCACTTTTGGTATCATGCTAATACTGATTTGGTTAAACATGGCATGTCTTCCTTCCATCTTCTGAAAGTCCTTGTGTAAAACTGGTGTGAATTCTGCAATGTGTGATGAAATTTTCTAGTGAAACCATTTGTGCTTAGTGAGTTTCTTTTGTTGGCTGTCTTGTAAACTAGAATCATTTCCTTAGTGGCTGAGGCCTACTGAGGCCCTCTGTAATGTGTCAGTGGATTACTGGTCCTGTCTATTGCTGTGTGTCTGTCTGCAAGGTCTGTGTGGAGAACCTCTGGTTCATTGCTCCTCACCCACCCCAGGATCAGGCTTCGCTTACTTGTATCTACTGAATGCCTTCCCTGCACCAGACCTGCTCCCGTTCTTGGTCAGTGTCTGTTTCTCACAGAATCAATTCCTACTGCACAGTTATGGGCAGTGGTGAGGAGTCAGCATTTGTGTATTGACTTTCCCTGCTGGTACTCTCTGAGAGAATTCTCTTTTCTTTTTTAAAATAAAACTCTAGTGTTTTGGAAGGAGAAATCTGAAGTGTGGAGTGTCATTTAAGGCTGCTCAGTTCAGTATCTTAAGTATACAACTCAGGGTTATCCACTGGGCATCTGGTCTGTGGCCATGGACTTATGTCTAGAGTGGATAATTACATAAACTTGACATTTGCATTTAAAAATCAAAACTTCAAATTTCAAATCTAATAGAAAGTTTTTTTTTTTTAATGTAATATGTTTCCCTAACATACAAACACCCCTTTATTACAGATGGAGAAGAAATGTGTTACAAAATGATAGTTGTCTCAACCATTTGTTGCAAAGATTGAAAAGCTTTTATCAATAGGCAAGACTCTGCAACATGTGCTTCAAGTCACTTCCCTAAGCTGTTCAAGGCGTGTGTGTGATGATGCTCTTAAAGAGATATGTCTGAGAAGGAAAGCTTTTAACAGTTGAAGAGGATGTTGACAGTCGTTGGTTTTTGTGTGGTAGTAGAAATGGAACGCTCTAGAATTACGTGTATGAGATAAAAGCTTTGCCATTTATCTAGTGAAATTATAGGGAGATTAGATAGTGTAATATCTGGCATGGTTATAAATACTTTTTTAAAGATTCAATGTCTTTTATCTAATTTTCAAGTAGCCTTTTAAAGACAAATGTTTATATTTTGACTAAAATGTTACATTGTTTTCCATGACTGGTGATAAAAATGTTCTTTTTAAAAAACGTTTATTTGACTTTATGCATATGTCTGCTTGTCTGTGCATACACTGTGTGTATGTGGGGCCCAAGGAGGACAAATGCCCTGGACTTTCAGGTGGCTGTGGGCTGCCATGTGTATGTGTGCTGGAAATCAAACTTGGGTCCTCTGGAAGAGTAGTAAGTGCTTTTAACCACTGAGGTCTTTCTCCAGCCTATGAAGTATTCCTCATGTAGTCTGTTTCATACACTTCATTCTTGGTGATTTTAGTGTATAAAACAATCATTGGATATGACTTGTATCTATCCAAGTAAGCAAGTTGGGTCCTGCTTAGCTTCTGAGATCAGTTGGGGGCAGGTAGGGTCACAGTGGTACATATGGCCATCAACTGATTGTGACCTCTCTGAGAAATATTTGCTGACATTCAGCCTTGTTATATCTTTAAAATTTTATCTTAATTGAAACTTGGTTGAAGTGTTATCAAGATAAATAAAAATACCTATTGTGTTCCTTAATGTAGTGTTTTTAGAGTAAAAACGAACGTTACAAAAACTGATTTCATTTGTATCATAGGTGTCCTTTAAGAATAAAAGACAAAAACGTGTTTATCTGTGTGCAGCAGTGTAATATCTAAACGGTGCAGTAAGGTAGAATTTCACTAACCTTTAATCTTATAAAAATAATGCCCTTAACACTAAACTTTGCTGAGCAGTTAAAATTTTAAATGAAAATTGCTCATCTTAAGCAATGCTCATCTGCTTTTAAAAGCTCTGCCCCTATGAGAGAGAGAAAAGAGTTTCTGCCTTTAGTGTCATTCGGAATTTTAAAATGAGCAAATTCTGTAAGGAAACTGACTCATGGCGGTAGGACCTCTGATGGTGGCTGTGTTTTTATTTATTTATTTATTTTTAATTAATTTATTTTTTTTTAGAGTTCCAGCATAATTTAATTTGTATTTTCTTGATGGCTGAGGCTGTTAACAATTTTTCATATGATTATTGATTGTTTTATTTCATCTTTTGAGAGTTATCTGTTCATTTGATTAGTCTGCTATTTATGAGATTGTTTGACTTCTCATATTTAGATTTTTTTATTTTTTTTTTATTTTTTGATACTTTATTTACATTTCCAATGTTTCCCTCTTTCTAGGTCTCCTCTTTGGAAACCCCCTGTCCCCTCCCCCTCCCTGCCTCTATGGGGGAATTCCACCTCCCACCCACCTGCCCACCCATCCCCATATTCCCACCTTGACATTCCCCTTTACTGGGGCCTCTAACACCCTCAGGTGGTGGCTGTGTTTTTAAATCTCCACTTCTTGTTCTCCTCTGGATGCTCTTATGTGTATTTCACAGTTCAGGACTTACAGTGGTGTTCAGAAGGAAATCAGACAGAGGCTGCCATCAGTGGAGACAGTCCAGTTTAGCACAGCCTTGTATCAACCTTCCTGTAATGCCGACATTCTGACACAAAACGTCAGGTTCTTAAAATAAGGCCAAGAACCATGCTGTGTTGTTCTCTGTATTTTAATTAGAAATTACATTGCTGATATTTTCTCTGGTCCTTAAGTGTTCCTCTGAAATACTTTAATGTGTTTGATCTAAACCTTTGTTATCACACATCAAAGGTCATAGTTTCTCTGCATTTTAGGTATCCTGACATTTTAGACAATTTATATATCTCCATTTGATTTAAAATACCTATATTTCATAAGCCGAGGCTTAACTATACATTAGCATTTGTTCAGAGAATATTAATTTTAGTATTATAGTTTAGTGTTCTACCATATTTTCAAAAAACAATTTAAAATCTTAGGTTTGTTTCTCTGAAAAGTTTACTACTTTGTGGGGTGAGTCTCAACATAGCCCTAGCTAGCCTTGAACTCACTATGTTAAGTAACCTTGAACTCCTGATCCTCCTGGCATCAGGAGGACGGTGTGCACTGCCGCTGCTCATGCATGTTTATTATAAGTGTTACTCACCATTTTATCAGGTACCAGAAACTTCAATTTGAGTATAAAATAATTTGGGAGCCTTTTTAAAAAACATGGTCTTGCATAAGGTAAATATGAGTAGTGCTCCCATTAATGTAAAAATAAAACATGCTGCTCAGTGTCTCCTATGAGTGGCTGTTCAGTTTTGGACAGTTGATAGTTTACCTCTGCGTGTGTAATCACATTTAGATTTTCATTGGTAGCAGAAACTGTGGACAGTAACTGTAGTTCTGTTCTTGTTTCCCTGCTTGAGCTCCCTTCTCCCTGTCCTCCCTCCTCCCTGTCCTCCCTCCTCCCTGTCCTCCCTCCTCCCTGTCCTCCCTCCTCCTCGTCCTCCCTCTTCCCCGTCCTCCCTCCTCCCCTTCTGTCCTCCCTCCTCCCTGTCCTCCCTCCTCCCCGTCCTCCCTCCTCCCTGTCCTCCCTCCTCCCCGTTCTCCCTCTTCCCCCTCCTCCCTCCTCCCCGTCCTCCCCTTCCCTTCTCCCTTCTCCCCCTCTCCTCCCCCTCCCTCTCCTCTCCTTTTTCTCCTCTTCCTTCTACTTCTGGGGAGCTTTTCTTTTTATTTATTTAAAATATTTTATTTTTATATTAAAAACACCCCACAGCTTCTGGTCTATTGATTTCCTTTAGAAGTTTTCTTTAATTTTGACCTTTACCTCCCTGCAAATTAGTACTTTACTTCTTTAATTTGTTTTTTTGTTGATGATCAAAGCATTTTAAATCTTTTCTTTATTATAACTTAATTCTATATCCCTCCCAGATTTTAATATTTCTGTTTTTAATCTTGCTATCTTTATTTGACTACAAAACTAGAGAAAGGTTTACTATAATTTTTCCTGGCTTAATTATTTTGATTAAAACCTTTGTTATTTTCAAAGTTTAATTTTGCTTACAGACTTGTAGACTTTATTATTTGCAACATTTTTGGATTTGAAGTAATCTTGAAATATATCTAGTCTGTTTTGTTTTAATAGGTAATTAAAAATAAGATGTGTTGTCTGTGGGTAACAGTTTATACCCACTGACTTAATGGAGGGGGAGGAAGACCCAGTCAGTGTTTGTTGTTGGTTTATACCTTGTGTGTGTCTCATCTGAGTTTCAGTTTGGTTTTACTGTGGTAATTTCTCATTTTAAATCCTGCCAGTTCCAGTTAAGTGTAATTTGGCATACAGATGACTGTAGTTCTCCACTTCCTGTGTGTCCTTAACAGTGTTGCAGTTATGTCTTCCACTGTATTTGCCTTCAGTTTTGTTCCTATATTTGTAAATTTTAATTAGCTTGATACATGGTTGGCTGCTGGCTTAATAAATAGAGAAAGGGGTTTGCTCTCTGACCCTTTGTCTTCTTCCTCCTCCCCTCGTCCACCCTCCCTGACTGTACCGTGGTTCCTGTTGCTGTCTGTGGAATGAACCAACACACACACACACACACACAGAGACCACGAGCTGAACTTTCCTCAGTCTCCACCTGCTTGATTCTAGGCTCTTTCTGGAGTCCAGCAAGAGTTCTTTTCTTTGGTATATCTGTAAATGTTATCTATGAGGCTAGGATAAATGGTAGTGCACACTGTTTAGGTAGCTAGACTTTTTTTTCATATTTAATTGATTATTATGATTCATTTGAGACTTTTTGCTATAAAACTTAGAGAAGTATCAAATGAAAAACCCCATTTTTTTGTGATAAACATATAAAGAAAATCTTTTTTAAAAATTTTTGATACTTTATTTACATTTCAAATGTTCTCCCTTTTCCAGGTCTCCTTCTCCTTTCCAGCTCTCCCCTTTAGAAATCCCCTATCCCCTTTACCCTCCCTCTGCCTCTATGAGGGTATTCCCCCACCCACCCACCCACTCCCATCTTCCCTTCCTGGCATTTCCCTATACTGGGGCATTTAACACTCTCAGACCCAAGGACCTCTTCTCCCACTGATGGCGAACAAGGATCTCCTCTGCCACATATGTGTCTAGTACCATGGGCCCCTCCATATGTATTCTTTGGTTGGTGGTCCAGTCTCCGAGAGCACCAGGAGGGCCTGACCAGTTGACACTGTTGCTCCCGGCTTAGGGCTACAAACTCTCTCAGCTCCTTCAGTCCCTTCTCCATCTCCTCCATCTGGGACCCCACACTCAGTCTAACAGTTGCTGTGAATTGAATCATGGGTATTCCGAACTTTTGGGCTAATATCCACTCATCAGTGAGTACATACCGTGTTCGTTCTTTTGTGACTAAGTTACCTCACTCAGGATGATATTTCCTAGTTCCACCCATTTGCCTGTGAATTTCATGAAGTCATTGTTTTTAATAGCTGAGTAGTACTCCATTGTGTAAATGTACCACATTTTCTGTATCCATTCCTCTGTTGAGGGACATCTGGGTTGTTTCCAGCTTCTGGCTATTACAAATATGGCTGCTGTGAACATAGTGGAGCATGTGTCCTTATTACATGTTGGAGCATCTTCTGGGTATATGCCCAGGAGTGGTATAGCTGGGTCCTCAGGTAGTATTATGTCCATTTTTCTGAGGGTCCGCCAAACTGATTTCCAGAGTGGTTGTACCAGCTTGCAATTCCACCAACAGTGGAGGAGTGTTCCTCTTTCTCCACATCCTCGCCAGCATCTGC
>CM052714.1:3678747-3710478 GCA_028551405.1 Uromys caudimaculatus
TCCCTAATTTCTTTCTCAGCCTGTTTATCCTTTGAGTATAGGAAGGCTACTGATTTGTTTGAGTTAATTTTCTATCCGGCCATTTTGCTGAAGTTGTTTATCAGCTGCAGCAGTTCTCTGGTGGAGTTTTTCAGGTCACTTAAGTATACGATCATATCATCTCCAAATAGTGATATTTTGATTTCTTCCTTTCCAATTTGTATCCCTTTGACCTCCTTTTGTTGTCTAATTGCTCTCGCTAGAACTTCAAGTACTATATTGAATAGATAGGGAGAGAATGGACAGCCTTGTTTCGTCCATGATTTTAGTTGGATTGCTTCAAGTTTCTCTCCATTTAGTTTGATGTTGGCTGCTGGTTTGCTGTATATTGCTTTTACTATGTTTAGATATGGGCCTTGAATTCCTGATCTTTCCAAGACTTTTATCATGAAGGGATGTTGAATTTTGTCAAATGCTTTTGCAGCATCAAATGAAATGACCCTGTTGTTTTTTTTCTCTGAGTTTCTTTATGTAGTGGATTACATTGATGAATTTCTGGGTATTGAACCATCCCTGCATCCCTGGGATGAAGCCTACTTTGCCCTGGCCTGAGTGGGATCAGCAGGAACTTGGGGAGGGGGCAAAAGAATGGGGGACAAGAGACACAAAGAAAGAGAGCAAGTCATGTATTCTGATCAAGCTCCCAAAAAGTTTTATTTCTCACCAATGCTTTATAGTAAAAAAAAAAAAAAAAAGAGGAAGGTTATACAAAGTAACCTAGTAACAGGTGGGGGAATCCCAAGAAGCAACAGAACCCTGTGCCAGCAGGATATGTTACCAAGGCAACTATCTATTGTCTGCTAACTGCCTAACAGCAGGAGGGTCACCTGATTTCTGGGAAAGAACTCATCTCTTATGAAACAGAAACTTAAACAAATACTTAGGCCCATAGCTACTTTAGGCCTATAGCTGCTACAAAATGGCATTAGCTAAGGCAAGGAAAATTTCCACTTCTATTGGCTCTCGGCACCACTTGATCGTGATGAATGATCGTTTTGATGTGTTCTTGGATTCGGTTTTCGAGAATTTTATTGAGTATTTTTGCATCGATATTCATAAGGGAAATTGGTCTGAAGTTTTCTTTCTTTGTTGGGTCTTTGTGAGGTTTTGGTATCAGTGTAACTGTGGCCTCATAGAAGGAATTGGGTAGTGTTCCTTCTGTTTCTATTTTGTGGAATAGATTGAAGAGTATTGGTATTTGGTCTTCTTTGAAGGTCTGATAGAATTCTGCAGTGAACCCATCTGGTCCTAGGCTTTTTTGGGTTGGGAGACTTTTAATGACTGCTTCTATTTCTTTAGGGGTTATGGGACTGTTTAGATGATCCTGACTTAACTTTGGTATTTGGTATCTGTCTAGAAAATTGTCCATTTCATCCAGATATTCCAATTTTGTTGAGTATAGGCTTTTGTAGTAGGATCTGATGATTTTTTTCATTTCCTCAGATTCTGTTGTTATATCTTTCTTTTCATTTCTGATTGTGTTAATTTTGATACTGTCTCTATGCCCTCTGGTTAGTCTGGCTAAGAGTTTATCTATCTTGTTGATTTTCTCAAAGAACCAGATCCTAATTTTGTTGATTCTTTGTATAGTTTTTTTTTTGTTTGTTTCTACTTGGTTGATTTCAGCCCTGTGTTTGATTATTTCTTGCCTTGTACTCCTGTTGTGGGTGCATTAGCTTCTTTTTGTTCTAGAGCTTTCAGGTGTGCTGTTAAGCTGCTAGTGTAAGCTCTCTCCAGTTTCTTTTTGGAGGCACTCAGAGCTATGAGTTTTCCTCTTAACACTGCTTTCATTGTGTCCCATAAGTTTGGGTATGTTGTACTTTCATTGTCATTAAATTCTAGGAAGCTTTAATTTCTTTCTTTACTTCTTCCTTGACCAAGTTATCATTGAGTAGAGTGTTGTTTAGCTTCCATGTGTATGTGGGCTTTCTGTTGTTGTTGTTGCCATTGAAGACCAGCCTTAAACCGTAGTGATCTGATAGGAGGCATGGGATTATTTTGATCTTCTTATATCTATTGAGATTTGTTTTGTGACCAATTACATGGTCAATTTAGGAGAAAGTACCATGAGGTGCTGAGAAGAAGGTATATCCTTTTGATTTAGGATGAAATGTTCTATAGATATCTGTTAAATCCATTTGGTCCATAACTTCTGTTAGTTTCACTTTGTCTCTGTTTAGTTTGTGTTTCCAAGATCTGTCTATTGATGAGAGTGGGGTGTTGATGTCTCCCACTATTATTGTGTGAGGTGCAATGTGTGCTTTCAGCTTGAGTAAGGTTTCTTTTATGAATGTGGGTGCCCTTGCATTTGGAGCATAGATGTTCAGAATTGAGACTTCTTCTTGGTAGATTTTTCCTTTCAGGAGGATGATGTGTCCTTCCTTATCTTTTTCAATGACTTTTGGTTGAAAGTTGATTTTATCCGATATTAGAATGGCTACTCCTGCCTGGTTCTTGGGACCATTTGCCTGGAAAATTGGTTTTCATCCCTTTACTCTGAGGTAGTGTTTGTCTTTAACACTGAGGTGCATTTCCTGTATGCAGCAAAATGCTGCTGGTTCCTGTTTATGTATCCAGTCTGTTGGCCTATTTCTTTTTATTGGGGAATTGAGTCCATTGATGTTAAGAGATATTAAGGTATAGTGATTGTTGATTCCTGTTATTTTTGATGTTATTTTTATGTTTGTGTGGCTATCTTCTTTTGGTTTGTTGAAAGATTACTTTCTTGCTTTTTCTAGGGTGTAGTTTCCCTCCTTGTGTTGGTGTTTTAAATCTATTGTCCTTTGTAGGGCTGGGTTTGTGGAAACATATTGTGTAAATTTGGTTTTGTCATAGAATATTTTGGTTTCCCCACCTGTGATAATTGAGAGTTTTGCTGGGTATAGCAGCCTGGGCAGGCATTTGTGTTTTATTAGGGTCTGTATGAGATCTGCCCAGGATCTTCTAGCTTTCATAGTCTCTGGTGAGAAGTCTGATGTAATTCTGATAGGTCTGCCTTTATATGTTACTTGATCTTTTTCCCTTACTGCTTTTAATATTCTTTCTTTGTTTTGTGTATTTGGTGTTTTCACTATAATGTGTCAGGATGAATTTCTTTTCTGCTCCAATCTATTTGGAGTTCTGTAGGCTTCTTGAATGTTTATGTTCATCTCTTTCTTTAGGTTAGGGAAGTTTTCTTCTATAATTTTGTTGAAGATATTTACTGGCCCTTTTAAGCTGGGAATCTTCACTCTCTTCTATACCTCATATCCTTAGGTTTGGTCTTCTTATTGTGTCCTGGATTTCCTGGATGTTTTGGGTTAGGAACTTTGTGCATTTTGCATTTTCTTTGATTGTTGGGTCGATGTTTTCTATGGTATCTTCCCCACCTGAGATTCTTTCTTCTACCTCTCGTATTCTGTTGGTTATGCTTGCATCTGTGACTCCTGATCTCTGTCCTAGTTTTTCTATCTCCAGGGTTGTCTCTCTTTGTGATTTCTTTATTGTTTCTATTTCCATTTTTAGATCCTGTATGGTTTTGTTCATTTCCTTCTCTTGTTTGATTGTCTTTTCCTGTATTTCCTCTTTAAGGGCTTCTACTGTTTGCCTGTATTCTCTTGTATTTCTTTAAGGGAGTTATTTATTTCCTCCTTAAAACCTTCTATCATCATCATGAGATGTGATTTTAAATCTGAGTTTTGCTCTTCTAGTGTGTTGGGATATTCAGGACTCGCTGTGGTGGGAGAACTGGGTTCTGATGACGCCAGGTTGTCTTGGTTTCTGTTCCTTATGTTCTTGCCCTTGCCTTTCGCCATCTGGTTAACTCTGGTGTTATCTGGTCTTGCTCTCTCTCTGGCTGTGGCTAGTCCCTCTGCAAGCCTTTTTGTCAGTACTTTTTGGAGACCAGCTCTCTCTGAGAGGAATTTGGGTTTGGAGAGCTGTGGTACAGGGTCAGCTCTCGGGTACAGACAGAAACCAGAAGGAACCTGTCCCCAGCTGTTCCTTGGTTCCTGTGTCCTGATGGCTCTTCGAGAGTACCTCTTCATCGAGGAATTTGAAGAGAAGTGGTGGTCTTGCCTGTGCTCGAAGGTGTGTTGGCACTCCTGGGAGACCAGCTCTCTCCTGACACTATTTGAGTATGGAGCCCTGTGTCATAGGATCTGGTTCCCACCTCAGAAGGAAACCGGAAGGCCACTCCTCAGGCCCTGTGTCCTGAGGGTTCTGGGCAGGTCCCTCTGAGCAGAGTTGCTGGCCTTACCACCGATCACAGACTTGTCCATACTCTAGGGAGGCTAGGTCTTTCCCTGCGCTATTTGGCTATGGAGCCCTGTGGCACAGACTGAGGTCCCTGGCCACAGATGGAAACTGGAAGGCTCCTGTCCCAGGCTGCTCCTCAGTCCCTGTGTCCTGAGGGTTCCCAGGCAGGTTCCTCTGAGCAGAGGTGCTGGCCTTACCCCCAGTCACAGGCTTGTCCACACTCCTGGGAGGTAGCTCTTTTCCTGTGCTATTTGGGTATGGAGCTGCGTGGCATGGGCTGCAGGTGTAAACCGGAAGGCTTCTGTCCCTGCTGCTCCTTAGTCCCTGTGTCCTGAGGGTTCCACGTGGGTCCTGCTGAGCTTGTCTACACTCCTGGGATGCTAGCTTTCTCCTGGCGCTATTTGGCTATGGAGCCCTGTGGCACAGGCTCAGGTCGCTGGCCACAGATGCAAACTGGAAGGCTCCTGTCCCAGGTTGCCTAGCTAGACTTTTAAAAATAAGACCAATGTAGGATTTGCTAGGTTAATACTACACAAAACTGAAGCTGTCCCGGTTTTGCATCAGTAGAGACTGAAAAAAGTGAGTGTTTTTGTAAACTTGAATTCAGCACTGTATGTACTTAGAACAGGCTGCACGGATAATACAATGAGCACTCAGAACCTTTGATGACTAGAGAAACCATTTGTGGTGGGAAGCTGGAGGTCCTTCGTTGGTGTAAACTGATGAAGAAGGCCATAGTATTTATTAGAATAGTTTGCCTTCTGTTTTACTTTGTGAGAGGCTTGGCATTTTGCCTAGGGGACGCTGAGTGATGGGCACATGGAAATGGACTTGGTAGATAGAGGTCTTTGGTAGGGCTCACCAAGATGGGCAGTGCAAGCATTGCTTTCATTTCTTTAGTCCCCTCACCCCCAGTCTTGATTTTTAGCTGATTCTATTAAGTAGTCCTCACAATGATCCCAAAGCAGTTTTGAGTGTATTTCTGAGATAACACAGTCTGACTTGCTAAATTTGAACGTTTGTGTCACTGTCTCCACACCCTCTTTATCTGTTACTTGAAATGGATTTTCTTAAATTGCCGCCAGATGGCAGTTTTGCATTTAGTAATAGCTTCAGTTTCAAGCTTCGGTTCTATTCTCTCCCTGCATATTTCTCAGGCTCAAGAGGGTTTTAACTCCTCCTTATGTAAATTGATCATAACAGTCCTGCTTGTAACATAATGTGAGCATGCACAGGACACTTGTCAAAGACCCCAGTCTAATTTAAGATAATCAACGTCGTGTGTATGTTGAGAGAGGGAGAGTGTGTGTGTGTGTGTGTGTGTGTGTGTGTGTGTGTGTGTGTGTGTGTGTATGGGAGGTACGGTGTGTTGTTTGAGTAGATGTGTGTCTTGTGTGTATGGTGTGTGCTGTGTATATATGACGTGTGTCGTGTGTGTGTGTGTGTGTGTGTGTGTGTGTGTGTGTGTGTGCGCGCGCACTCTGAGATGAGTGCTGAGGTTGGAGGCCTACATCCCTGCCTTCCGTCTGGAGTCAGGGTCTCTGTTGTTTACAGCTGTGTACAGCAGACTGTGTAGCTCACGAGCCTCCAGAAATCTCCTGTCTTCCCATCCTGGTAGGAATGTGCTGGGATTACAAACAGGCTCTGGCATCTGGCTGTTCTGAGGGTTCTGGCCATCAAAGCTGAGGTCGTCAGCTCTTTCTAGAAGGTTTACGTTGAAATAATGTGAAATGTAAGGAAATGTCATCACATACTTTGCCAGGATGCTAACATCTGAAATGGTGCCCATCACCCTGGGTCTCCTTGTATCCGTTCTACAAACCATGGTTTTCCTGCATGTCACTGTAACATTCGACAGTTTGGATCAGGAAACTGTCACTGATACATGAAGTACCTTCTAGTCCTTGGATCCCCAGTTAAGTTAGACGTTCTTCTTTTAAATCAATAAAACAGTTTGCTCAAAGATATTTTCAGTCTTTCAATTCTTCCATATACTGAACTGATTCCTGAGCTGGGACACAGTCTGCCGTCAGCATTGTGTTTATTCCCCTTGTCACCTAGAGTCTGTTCCTTATGCAGCTCTGACCTTGCTCTGTCCATAACTCTTCACGTCGCTGCATTTTCACTGTGAAGTGTGACCCAGGAAGGAGATGGGCCAGTGAGGGAAGGTGCATGCTGAGCCAAGCTGACCCAAGGCCTGTGTGGGAGAACCAGCTCTTGAAGGTTAGCTTCAGGCTTCAAGGCCACATGCACACGCACGCACATGCACACACATAAACAGGTGTTCTTTGCTTCTTTAGTATATTTTTTTTGGACTGACTTCTACTTTGACTCACATTATTTGCCTCCTTTCAACTCCTGCCCCTTTGCCTGTTTCTTGGCAACAGATTCTCATGCTGAGAGTCTGGGTTGTGTCTACTTTTGTAGTATTTGCTGAATGTACTCATCTGTTGGTGAGGATATGTGGAAAGATGGACTCCCTACTCTATTTTCAACTGTATTTGTTCGTGGCCATCAAGTGGGGCCATTCAGTGTTGTGCTTATGAGTTATGTGGTGGGCAGAGCCAGAGACACCTCCCCTCTCATGTTCACAGTTGTTACTGACCCTGGCTTTTGTTTGTTTATTTTTTATTAAAGGCCAGTGCCATTGGTTGTTTCCATGTCAGCTTAATATTTTGCTCAATATCAGTTACTCAGATATAGCCTTTCTGTACTGTGTTGAATAGATTACAGCTTATGGAATCTGAGTCACTTCCTTAGGTTGATTCTTGGTGTTGCAGCCTATTTTTTCCAAATATATTCAGTCAGAACTCTTGAGTATTGCTTTCTTTTTTCAGAATTAATACCGTACTTTAAAAAGTAACATTAGAATACATTGTTTAAAAAAAAAAAAATCAGAGCATTTTAGATAGGTATAAAGTGCCCCTTATGTAAGTTTTTCTGTCTGCAGGAGGGTGAAACTTGAGGCTTAAATGGCTTGGTGAGGGGCAGGGACTGAGACGTGACTTAAGTGTGCCATGACACTGCTGAGTCTTCAGGTACACAGAGGCTGGATTCATTTTCCTATGGAGGGAGATGACAGTACTGTGTGCAGGTGACTGCCACCGAGTGCTGGCCTTGTACAGATCTTGGTGTATTTCAGCACAGTCCATTCCCAGGGCTCACTTACTGAAGAGCTAGCAGTGTAGACAGTGTGTAGCACTCTGTCAAAGGCCATGCATCTTTGTGTGGCTAAGTTGACATTTACCCTGGTTGTAGAGTGTGCTTTTAACCACCGTGTCATTCTGCATATAGAAGATCAGTCTCGTACTGGACATGTCATCTGGAACGCTAGAGGCTGGTAGACAGCCAGACATCTTTAAACAATTTGTCATTTGTCACTGCCAGTAAATGTAAGAATTCAGGAAATATGCTACCTAAACTCTCTTTGAGAAAAATCAGTCCATGTAGAGATCTCAAGGTATATAAGGTGTCCTAGTAGCATTAAAGCAGAGGATGTGGGAGAAGTCAGACTGGTCTTTGTCTGATGACTTAGTTAGTACTTTGATAAAGCCTTGGAAAAATAACAGCTAATCTAGATCATAAAAGGATGGGGGTAACACATTAAGAAAAAATCAGCCAGACCAAGAAAAATGGAAAGTTAAAAAGAAAACAGTATTTGGTAAGTAGTGGACAGGAAATGGGTTGAAGGCGCTGAGGTGGGGCATGTGCAGGACATGGCTTCCTGGAGGAGGCACTGCTCTAGGAAGTCAGTGAGCACAGTGCTGTGTGTTCCTTCAGGGACAGAACACTTGCAGTTGAATAATTTGGCAAAGATAAGTAGGTAAATGCAAACAAAGCAAAAGTGGTCACATCAATGTCTGAGAAATTTAATAATTAAGAACCAGAGTAGCTGAGAGACAGGAGCCATTCACAGGTTTCTGTCTTTAAGATGCTACAAACCTTTCTGTAGGAAAGTTGTCATGGAGACCTACAGAAACAGAGCAAAAGCTCCAGTAATTAACTTTATTGAAAGACAGCTCTTATTAAAATAGAATCTGGCCTAGCAAGAAGTTACAACATAAGCAAGGCTGTAAAGATTGGGAACGGTGCAGCCAAACTTGGGGGTCCCACTTGTGAGAAATATTTGAGGGTGTGCTCCAGCAACCTGACAGTGGAACTTAAGAAAGAGAAAGACATTGGATGTGAGAAGTAATGGGACTCAGGCAGGGATCCAGCAAGAAGCAAGGGGGTGAAAGCTGGGGAAGCACTCTAGAGTACGGCCAGGAAATGAGTGGGCCAGAGTCTTACACATTCTAGACACTCTGAGGTGTGAGAGGAAAGCCGACTGTCTTCATTCATCTAAATGGTGAAATAAAACAAAACTGTAAACCAAAGTGCTGGGCTTCAAGTATGAGACACATGTATGTCATATAGGAGACACACGTATGTCATATAGGAGACACACGTATGTCATATAGGAGACACACGTATGTCATATAGGCGATAGTGTTTGGCAAAGGCATGAAGGGAACGTGTAAACTGGCCTTGGAAGCATTTTGGCGAGCACATGCCTTGGCTCTCCAGTGGCTCCACCCACAGAATCTTAGCTAAGAGTGTGGCCACTCTTCAGGCTTTACAGTCTGAAGAAGCTTACATCTCATTCCTGGGAAACTTAAGAATATAAGAAATATTCTGCATATTTTATTGTGATCTAAACTATTGGTGGAAATTAACAAAGTAGTGATTAAAAAACAGGTTTTGGAAATTAATAATATTTATTTTTTAAATATCTTTTTTTAAAAGAAGAAATTTAAAACTGATGTTAGAAATTATTTAGAACTATCTGTCCATCATGGTAGCTACCAGCCACTTGAGGCTATTAAAACTAAACACTTAAACATTTAAATTCTCCTGTAGAGCCAGGCTCATTGCTAGTGCTTAAATAAATGACTCTTTATATAATTCATTTCATCTTAGCAGAAGGCTGGCTGGCTCAGACCTAGGGATAGAACTTAACCAGCATTCACTGAAACAAGAAAAAGCTGAAAACATCCAATGTTAGAAACTAGAGAAGGAAGTAAGCCATAGGGAAGGAAGGGAGTCAATGAGGACAAGCGTTGAAATATTTAGATCAAAGATAAAGCAAAACACACAAGTACAATGTTTAGAAAAAGGTAGAGGTGTGTGTGTGTGTGTGTGTGTGTGTGTGTGTGTGTGTGTGTGGTTTATGTAAGTGGGTGTGGTGTGTATATATGTGTGTGTGCACGCGCGCTTGCTTGTGTGTCTGTGTGGTGTGGTTTGTGAGTGTGTGGGAGGGTGGTTTGTGTAAGTGGGCGTGGTGTGTGTGTGTGTGTGTGTGTGTGTGTGTGTGTGTGTGTGCCTGCCTGTGTGCACACACAGAGGCTAAAGGAGTATGATGTTATCCTGATAGCACCCTACTTATTCCCCTGACAGGGTTCTCATTGAGCCTGGAGCAAGGCTGGCATCCAGTAAGGCCCAGGGATCCTCTCTGTGCCCACTCAGTGCTGGGTTATAGGCACATGTATAGCCACAGCCAACTGCTTACATGTGTGCTGGGGATTTGAACTCAGATCCTTACACTTGTGCAATAAGTGCTCTTTCTTACTGGGCTGTCTAACCAGTCCCCAAAAGTAAAATTAACATTTTTTTTTTTTTTATTGTATGTGTTTGGGTGTTTTGCCTGAATATATATATGTTCATAACATGCACCTCAAGTACTGGATGGAGGCCAGAAGAAGGTGTTGGATCTCCTGGAACTGGACTTACAGATAGTTGTGAGCTGCTGTGTGGATGTTGGGAATCAAACCTAGGCCCTCTAGAAGATCAGTCAGTGTTCTTGACTGCTGAGCCATCTCTCCATCCCTCCTAAAGTCGGAATTTAAACAGGTTATTTCCACTATTAAAAAGTGCAAAGCTGAGCATGGTGGTCTCTCTTAGCAGGTGGGAATTGGAAAGTGGAAGGATCGGGAGTTCAAGGCTAACCTGGGCTACACGAGACCCTGCTTTAAACCAGACCAAACAGAAAAGGTGGGAGGGGAGACTAAATTTTTAATCCTGTAAAACTAAATTATACTTTTGTTATTTATTCTAGCAATTGATGAAAATATTCAAATAGATTTAAGTTCACTTTTCTGAACCTAGTGTGATCTCTGAACTTCCTTTTTAGAATGACCAACCTACGGAGGGAGCTGGAGAGATGCTCAGTGGTTGAGAGTGCTCCCTGCTTTGGCAGAGGACTGTGAGTTGGGTTGTCAGCACCCCTGTCAGGTGGCTCACAGCTGATCTCAACTGCAGCTCCAGGGCCACCTACACCTCTGCCCCTATGGTCACTGCACTCAATTGCACATACACATAATTTAAAAAATAATAAATCTAAGAAAAGAAGCAACTTAAGAATCTAGGTGCAGAATTGTAGAATAACCAATTTAACAAGTTACTGTAAAAGAACAGCCATTCCTTAGAACTAAGGTGGCTCACAGTAGGGGGCCTCCAGCTTATACTGCGCCCATCCATCAGTGGTGTGAGGGGAGCCATGTTTTTCTTTTGATGGTGCTGAGAGGCCATGGATAAAATTATCCTAACTTTTAAATGTAATCAGAGTTCTGGTGATGGAATTAATACCACTTACCATGTAGGGCGGGTGATTGAGAGGACACAGTGACTATTTTTATACATCTAAACACAGCAATGTCTGCCACATGGGGATTAGTCACTGTCTCGTGTATTATACATGATAGAACTGATTTGAGAAACTTGGTCAATATCGCATCGAGTACTATATAACATTTTTTATTAAAATTATGAGAAATGGTTGTTTGTTCTTATCAATAAATTCACCATCAAGGTCTGAGGTTCTGATTTCATGAAATACAATGAAAATAGAAAGTAGCAGTAACTTCCTAAGGAGGCCTGTGTCACTAAGGAGCACACAGTAGGAGGTCTGTGTCATTAAGGAGCACACAGTAGGTAGCATAGCTGTATAGGTTGGTAGTGTGTTAGGCAGCACACATTTAAGGTGAGCCTCCAACAGCATTGAAAGAGCTACTTAGACAGGAAAAGAAACCTTATAAAGTGCGGATATATTTAATGAGATATTCCTACACCAGGAAAATGATTCCATACTGAAGGTAGGATTTAAAATCAAGCCAGCTCTCAGGAAAAGCCATCAGTGTTTCTAAAATTACATATGAATTTAACTCAATTCCAGTTAAAAAGTCTAGTGTATCAGGTTATGGAATGAAATAAGATGATTAGCTCTCACCATATAGACCTTGCCAGACTGGAGCACAGATATCCACGTGTCTGTCTTTCCGGTGCTGGGATTAAAGGAGTGCACCACTATCCTGGGTGGGTAATACAATTTTAAAGCTCATGTGAAAAGCCTATTTCTAAGAATATACAGGAAAAGTACATTGTCTATTTTACCCTACTTTCATTATCAGTTCCTACCATGACCAGAAAGCAAGTTGGGGAGGAAAGGGTTTATTCAGCTTACACTTCCACATCACAGTTCATCACCAAAGGAAGTCAGGACAGGAACTCACAAGGGCAGGAACCTGGAGGCAGGAGCTGATGCAGAGGCTGTGGAGGGGTGCTGCTCGCTGTCTTGCTGCACACGGCTTACTCAGCTTGCTTTTTTATAGAACCCAAGACTACCAGCCCAGGGATGGCACCACTCACAGTAGACTGGGCCCTCCCCATCAACCACCAATTAAGGAAAGTCCTACAGCTGGATCTTAGGGAGGCATTTCCTCAGTTACAGTCCCCTCCTCTCAGATGACTCTAGCTTATCTCATATTGATGTAAGACTAGCCAGGACACCAGCCATGTTAACATTTCCATAGAGAAGGAATGAAAGCACACATAAGTCTTTGTGGCCTTTCTCACTGAACATGAGACTATGAAGAATTAGAGGAGTGATTGCTTATTATTGTGTGTGAGTGTGCATGTGTGTGCATGTGCGTGCAC
This sequence comes from Uromys caudimaculatus, assembly GCA_028551405.1. NCBI lineage: Eukaryota > Metazoa > Chordata > Mammalia > Rodentia > Muridae > Uromys > Uromys caudimaculatus. The sequence continues at coordinate 3,690,994 of CM052714.1, forward strand.
TGTGTGTATGCATGCATGATGCCCTCCATTTTGCATCAGCCAGGTCTGTCTGTTGAGGGCTGCTGCTTTGGCCAGCTTCCTGTCATCACCCGGGAGCACGGGGATTACAGGCAGGTGCCGCTGTCTCCATGGCTTCCGAGGGTTGATGGAGCCTCGTGCTTGGGTGACGAGTTCTACCTTCAGGACCTTCTCCCTACACATGATTTCCTTATTAAGTGTGACTTTATACAAGGAGTAAATTATCTTTAACTGATCGAACACTGTAACAATTTAACAGAAAAGAATTGATAGCCATTCACTCTAAAGTTATTCCATTTTAGTTGAATTTTAGAAGGGGATATTGATTAAATTATAATTTAAGAAATTATTCAGATTTCTCTAATACATCCTAAGCTAACGAAATGCAGTATACCTCAGTTTTCCTGAAATTTTGGTGCTTTCTAGAAGACAAGATTAATTTTTACATCAATTCTGAAAAGAATTCTCTCTTTCCTTTCCTCTTCTTTCAAAGGTATGCAGCCACTTATGTATTCAGTTCAGGAAGCACTAAATGCCAGACCATGGTGGATTCGTATGGGTACTGACATTTGTTACTACAAGTGAGTATTCTTACAGAAGTTCATAGAAGGCCACATTCCATTGTCTCAGTGTAACAGTGAAAACACACTTAGTATGTATGCTGGCTAGGCAGGGGAGAAGAGGGAGCCTCAGTTAAGAAAATGCCTGGACTGTAGGCAAGCCTGTAGGTTATTTTTTTAATTAGTAATTTGATGTGGGAGGGTCCGGCCCGATGTGGGCGGTGCTATGCCTAGGTAGGTGGTCCTGGATTCTATAAAAAAGAAGACTGGGAAAGCCATGGGGACCTCTCCATGGCTTCTGTGTCAGCTCCTGGCTCCAGGTCCCTGTCCTAACTTCCTTCCAAGATGGACAGTGCTGTGGAAGTATAAGCCAAATGAATGCTTTCCTCTCCTCCTTACTCTAGTCACAGTGTTCTACCCGAGCAATAGTGACCTTAATTTTTATTGACTTGTTGGGAATTTCATACAACGTATTTAGACCCTACTCAACCCACCTCTGCCTCTAGCTCCTTCAACTCCACTCCTGTCTCCCCAGTCCCTGACACTTTGCCTCTTCTTCCTTTTCCTTTCCCTCCCCCCCACCCTTGTAAAATAACCCATGGAGTCTGATTTGTGCTGTCCATACACCTGTGTGTGGGAGGCAACCTTTGGAACATGGTTGACCTACAGAGGGGCTACACATTAAAGAAAACTAACTCTGTGCTCCAGAAGCCATCAACTGTCCATAGTGTCCCTGATTGGATGGTGGCTTGTTAACCTGGTGCCTGCAGGCAGTCTCAGCTGCTCTGAGTTCATGAGCACAGCTGTTCTGTTATATCCAGAAGTCACTGTTTCGGTCTGGATTGTAGAGTCTTTTCTTCCTCCTCTTCTGAAGTGGTCCCTGAGCCCGTGTGGGAGGGTGGGTGGCGTGTGACGTAGATGCCCATGTGTGACTGCAGCTCTACTTGTAAATGATGTTGGTGTAGAAGTCTTAGTCCTTGCTTCCTATTTTACTCTAATTCTGTATGTAAAATGTTTGCATATGATGCTTATTCTCCTTCCTGTACAGTACATTAAGAGCATGGTGCATGTGTCTCACACCACATGGCTGGCCACGCTTCTTTCATTGTCCATCCCTCAACCCAGTTTTCCTCATGACCTCTTTGTCCTTGATGTGCTCGTGCTGGACCTGGGAGCTCTTGGTGGTTGCTTCTGTGCGGTTCTGTGCCTGGAAGGCTAGGAGGTGTGGCTTACTACCTCGAGACTGCATAGGCTGCTGTGTGAGTGGGTCAGACCTTCCCCTGAGAGAAGGCCCATGATCACATTGCTGATGTCTTTTCAGACATGCTTCCCTAGTGCACACATACTCTCAGGTTAATCTCTTACAGTGGAAACCATGTAAGTATCTGACTTACAATTCTGTCCAGCCTCTCCCTCAAACGGGCACAGAGGTGCTCTCTGACAGCATGGATTTTGTCTTCTCCTGTGTCTTTACTGATAGAGTATGCACTTCATACTCTTAGAGGGCACTGTTGGCTATGAGCTGTGCATAACAGCTTAGGCCTGTTTGACTGAGACTTCAGTTCCCTGTGGTCTTCTGTTTGAACATGAATGCAAATAGTAGAAGAAATGCCCAGGTTTGAAAACCTGCATCTAAACTGAACATTGAAAATCCTGTGTTTTTAATGTTTTGTTGAATTGGGAGTTTTTGTTTTTTGTGTTTTGTTTTGTTTTGTTTTTGGTGAATTTCATATCATGTACCTTAATCCCACTCATCTCCCTGTCCCTTTATCTCTGCCCTTGCAACCTCTCCCAAAATAAAAATAGATTTTTAAATTTTTATTTTTTTTATTCTATTTTTTTAATGATCATTTCCATCAGCCACACAAAATTTTGTATGTTTATAATTTCGGTCTTGGTGTTTATCTCCTTTGGATGGCAGCTTCTGTCCTGTTAGTCTTGAGTTTTCCATAAAGTGGATTTTGATTCTTAATGTTGTCCTTAACAGCACTGATGTCTCGTTCTTGTAGCTTTGCCAGAAGATGAAGATGTCTAGAATTTAAACCAATGTAACAGTTTATGTTCCCTTAGGAAAAACCTAGATCTTAAATTCTGTTACTTTCTGGGAAAGAAATGGGCTTCATCTCAGTAAGGTTCCATCCCCCCATGTTTGTTAGCAAAATAAGTAGCACATAAATAAGAAGCAGAAACAAAGGAACTATGTTCCCCGATCTCCACTTTACAGTGCTTGTAGTGTCTTTAGTGATAGCTCAATGGAAAGGTGCTCCTGGGTCACCTGCTCAGTCCTAGAACATTGCAGTGACCCAGTGCTGTCCTGGGCAGTGGTGGGCATGGTTTCAGAAGAATTGCTCAGGCTATTAAATATCAAAACATCCCTGCTTCTCTGTGTACACTTCAATTCTTTTCACATAGCAATGTGGTGACCATAAATAACACAATTAAGTTCTGTTCTGTGTGTGGAGTGGTATCAGGAGTTTTTGCTTTTTTTTTTTTTTTTTTTTTTTTCTGGCTACTCTCAGACCAAACTGGAATTCAGTGCAATTTATCGTTCTTTGGTTAACTATCTATTACATCACATGTGTTGTTGTGGTTGCTTTTCAGAAGTCTGACACTAAGGATCAGAGAGTGCTGTGTTAGTAATAAATAGAGCACAGTTGTCTTTTGTCAACATGTGTGTCTTGTTTGTTTATAGCCTGTAACTTCCATGAAACATGTATGATAGCATATGTTGGCATACTTTTTTTACTATTCTGTTGGGTTCTTATAAATCTATTTCCCTTCCAACCCTCCAGCACTAGATAGGAGAGAAAGAAGGTTAGAGGGGAAAGGGAATGTAGACCTCTCTAGGCTACTTCTTGCGGATCAGGGGGGTTGAGTTCCTTAGGGCAAGTCCAGTCTTCATCTTCAGAATATCCAGTTTCTTCTTCTTGTCTCGTTTCTCACAACCATTGACAAAAAGCAGCAGCAGCCGCCGCCAGAAGCAGCAGGGGGAGCAGCAGCCTCCTTCCCAGGCCCTCTTGGAGTCTTCCTATTTATAACCCTCCCCAGAGTCTCCAGAATTAAACTGTCTGCAGCTGGCAAAAATCACACCCCAGCTAGTGTACTAGGCAAATCACAATCACCTGCTGTGAAGCAGCCTCTTATCCCACACCTGAGATTAAAACAAAAACATATTCACATAACATAACTGGGTTTTTAAATAAACCAAACTCTCACTACAGGCATATGTACCTCTTCAGTTAGCTGCCAATTCAGAGAAGAAACTGTTTTGTATGTTTCTTAGTTCTTAGCACTTGCCATTATCTGTCCGTTCAAGATATAGTGATGAAGCTAATGAAGAATAGTTTGAATATGTAAGTGTGTGAATAAATAGCCTGTAAGCCCTACTTTTCAAGAGTTTTTAGAACTTTAGAAATTAAGTCAACAGAGTATCTTTAAACGCCTATGTCAGCAATCTTAAGGACTTGTGAAAGCTATGAACAGGATGTTGTCCTAGGTGTTTGCTGCCACTTTGAACAGTTATTGTTGTGTGATCAGTTCTGCTTGTGCATTTCAGAGCTCCCTACCTCCATGTTGACTTGTGAAAGTTCCTTAACATTGGTTTATTTATATTGTGGGGCTGGTGTTGGAAGGTGGGTGCACCTGCCACTGCTTTCGTGTGGAGGTCAAAGGACAACTTTGGTGTTTGGTTCTTTCTTTCTATGACATGGTTCTAGGTATTGAATTCAGGTTGCCAACTTTGGCAGGAAGTACCTATGTCCACTGAGCCATGTTGCTAGTAGCCAACATGCTGAATTTTTAAAAGCAGTTGTCAGATAACGAATTTTGTCCAGAAATACTTATCTCTAAAGCACAAAGACCCCTGAAGACCATCTCACCACCTTGCCATTACCATACACCAGAAAAATTAAGAAAATTCCTTACTATAATCTAGTCAGTGTTCAGGTTTCCCCAGGGGCCATAAAATGCTGCTTGGTACTTGATTTTTTCAATTAGGTTTTATGAAAGAGCACACATTACATTATTTTAAAGTATAAAAGCCTGGAAAGTGTGATTTGTTTATAGAACTATTAGCAGAAAAGAACAAATAGTTTTGGAAAAAACATACCCTTGAAAGTATTCCATGTTAAAAATGTCTGTTGGCTGCTACTGATCTCCCTTGCTCACCATAAGTCACACTTAATTTATGTTAATGTGTTTCTTAAATATTTTATCAGTAGGTTTCCCTTTGCTCTGTTAAACTGGTTTCTTTCTTATACAGGTGCTTTAACTTTGCCTTTTGCTGATTGCATCTTTGCTATTAACAAATGTATCTTATTGAGACTGTACACTGTCAGTTAGCTGTTGAAGCATAGTTAAGCTTAGGTTTATTTTGGCAAGAGCACAGCATCCATGATGCTCCAGATTTCCCTCCTGCCACACCAGGAAGCATTGGGGAACAGCAGCCTTCCTGGCCACACAGGAAGCATTGGGGAACAGCAGCCTTCCTGGCCACACCAGGAAGCATTGGGGAACAGCAGCCTTCCTGGCCACACCAGGAAGCATTGGGGAACAGCAGCTATCCTGGTCTTCCTGGCGAGTTTTCTTTTTTAAACTTGACACTAATTATGGTAAAGTGTCAGGTGCTGTGGCTTGATTCAGCTGCCATCATTATGGTCCTTAGCCTGTTAACTGATGGAGGGAGCTATCGTGGAGGAAGTAAACTGATGCAGTGAGTCACTGACGAGGAAAGTATGAGCTTCATGTGTTCTCAGTCTAGGGAAGAGCAGTGCTGGCAGATGGTGGCCTGTTGGGTCATATGTTTGAACACTTGGTCCCTAGTTGGTGGAATTGTTTGGGAAGGATTAGGAGGTGTGGCCTCATTGGAGGAAATGTGGGCTTTGAAGTTTCAGAAGCCCACCCCACCTCCAGTATGTTCTGTGTCTGCCTTGTATTTGTGGGTTGAGACATTAACTCTGAGCTACTACTTCAGCATCATGCCTGTTTGCTAGATGTTATGCTCCCTGCTGTGATGTTTATAGCAGAATGGATTCTAACCTGAGACTGTTAGCCCCAAGTGAACTCTTGCTTCTGTAAATTGTCTAGGTCATAGTGTCTCTTATGATGGCATTAGGAAAGTAACTACAACAGTGTCTATTGAATAAAGCAGTTCAGTTAAACTAAATATCCACTGGGTTTTTTCTTTTTTTCTCTCTGAAATTCTACTTAGTAAAATTAGCACAGGAAATCAGAACATCTATGCATGGAAAATAAAGTGCTTTATGCTTTTCAATCGCAGAAATCACTTCTCAAGAAGTTCTGTTGCTGCAGGTGGACAGAAGGGCAAGTCCTACTACACAATCACCTTCACTGTGAACTTCCCGCACAAAGACGACGTTTGCTATTTTGCCTATCACTATCCATATACGTACTCTACTCTGCAGGTGAGAGCCTGGTGGCAGCTTGTGAATGTGTGTGGTATCGTGAGGAAGGATCAGGGAACGGTACAGTTTGCTAACTACCTCCACAGGGTGTAGGATGTGCATCGGTGGGTGCAGTACTTGTTGGAAACATCACAAGTGGGAAGGGGGTGATGAAGTGGCAGCTCTGAGAGCCTGGGGACGTTCAGACACTGGCTGTGCCACAAGAGGGAAGATGCCATGTTACATCTAGCAACCACAGAGGAAAACCAGATACGGTCTAGTGAATCCCTGAACCCCATTGCCGGGGTGAACACAACTGGATCCCGGGTGCTTGGCTCAGGTTCACTGAGAGGCCTTATCTCAGGAAAGAGAAAGAGGAGAGCTAGAGAAGCAGCTAAGGTTTGACACGCTTGCCAGCTTCTGACTTCATTTGTGCTCACACGGCTGTGTGCACACAGGCCCACTCCTGTGCTTCCACAAATGAACTTTAAAAAAGAACTAGGAAGGAAAATTTACATATTTCATATGCCACTTGTAGAAACTGATACTTCTGCAACTTTCTGTGAACATATCTTAACTAAATGGGATTTCAGTTTGCTCACCTTAAAGCACTACAATATAAATATAAATAAATAGAAATATTAATCTTGAAGAAACAAGTAGGTCATCTTGTAACAGTAGGGAAATAAAGCCACATTTTGAATCATTTTGAATTTTTCTGTAGGAAAATGAATGCTTTGGCATAAGAACCAGGTTCATTCTGTACTCAGACTCCAGCTCCTCAGAGTGTGTGTGAGAAAGCTATGTCATTGTGAGTGTTTGTATTGTACAAAGCTGAGCAAACTGAGTGGTGTAAACGGCTCTGGGGGGTTTATTCTCACAACAAAGTATCTGATCTAATGCCAAGGGTATGGAAGGTGATCAGATCCCGGAAGGAGACGGGCAGCTGGAGGGGAAGGAAGGCCTAACCTGCAGCATAGAGAGGAAAGGCTGGGCTGAGTGACAGCCCCATGGCGCGTCATTAATACTAATGCACACCCACACTTGTGTACACACACACACATACACACACACACACACACACACACACCTCTACAAGTCAGGAGAAATTGTTCATAATTTGTGGCTTGTAATTTTAGCTTGTAATTAATGTGACCTAAGTTATACATCCAAAATTCTTTGAAAACCAAATGCCTTTTTCCCAGCTCAGATTGGCAGCAAAGCCTTAACTGAATGTATATATGTGAATTATTTAGAATATTGATTCTGCCTAGGGTAACTGGAGTCCACATAGGGTAATCCTGCTAGTGTAGTATGTAACTAGCAGGTGCCACCTTTCTCCTGTCCCTCACATGTTCCTGGTTGTATTTTATTTGGCATTGATGATTATAGGTAAGTTTTAAGAATCAGATTTACTTCTAGTTCTATGGATCTCTAGATACATTGTTTCTATACATCAATAGGGAGTTTTAAAATGATTATATACTTTGCTTTTAAATTTTTGTCAAGATGCATCTTCAAAAATTGGAATCGGCACACAATCCTCAACAAATATATTTTCGAAAAGACGTGTTGTGTGAGACCTTGTCTGGGAACAGCTGCCCTTTGGTGACCATAACAGCGATGCCAGAGTCCAATTATTACGAACATATCTGTCAATTCAGTAAGTCTGTCTTCTCTCAAAACATCACACATTCTTACTTGTGTTTGCTTTCTGTGTATTTTTAACAATAATTCTAAGAGCAGTCGTGAGAAGATTTGCATCCTAGTCTTGGTCCTACGTCTAGCTGTAGACCACCTCTGTGCCTCAGTTGCCCACTCTGGAAAGTGAGAGTCACCTGAGATTTCTTCACACAATTGCTTTGATAGTCATATTTTTTTAGTTCTTATTTCTAGAAATCATGCTGAAGCTAAAATACAATAGTATTTTTAGAGTTCAAATATTTTGATAGCTAGCACTAAATAGCTACCTGTTTTTCTCCACTATTTAAAGTTTAGAATTGCTGAGGTAGTACAAACAAGAACACAATTCAACTTTTGATGTTTGCCGACTGCGTAAATGCATAGTGACCACTCTGTTGATTCTGTATCACACCGTTCCTCTTTGCTATCATTTGTACAGATTTAGATTAATATTTTCCTTTTCTCCATGAGTTTATGAAACAATTTTATATTTTAAACTTGCCCAGGTGGTATTCTTTGTAAAACTATGTTTATCCTCCAGAACTAACCTTTTTCAAGTTACATTAATCAATAGAAAGTAATCAAGCGGTCCCTGTGCTGTCCATTATCACACTGTTTTCGTACTATAGACTGCTACTCCTGGCAGCTTACATGCATTTTCTGTTGTTTTCTCTGTAGGGCTAGTGCAGAGTGTCCATGTTGTGTGTGCATAGTAACTTTCCACTGGAATTCACAACTGAGGAGAGGTCTAGAGCCCCAAAGTGAAACACCAGTCAAAATCTTAGTAGCCGTTCCTTTTAATTGAGCTTCTGTGTGCCCTTTAGGAACTCGCCCTTACATTTTCTTGTCTGCTCGGGTACATCCTGGAGAAACCAATGCGAGCTGGGTCATGAAAGGAACACTGGAGTACCTCATGAGCAATAGCCCGACTGCCCAGAGCTTACGGGAGTCTTACATTTTTAAAATTGTCCCCATGCTAAATCCAGATGGTGTCATCAATGGAAAGTAAGTTAAACAGTGGTTACAGGAGTGTCATGGGTTGGTATGGTGGCTGCATTTAATTTGTTGATCCAATAGTGTTCAAGTCAATTCAAATAATGGGTTTGATGATTTTTTTTCTAGAAAAAAACCCCCAAGTTTTTGGTGGGTAATACATCAGACTTTTAAATGCATGTGTTAGTGTTCTAATTCCATAGGAATGTAACTTTATATAATCTTTGTTGAGTTGTCTTAGAAGTCTATGTCAGGATGTAAGCTCCTAGCTCACACGTCCTGCTTCCTTTGTTGAGAGTGTGGCTTGTAGACTGGTGCTTGACAACATTAGTGCACAGCTCCTATGAAGGAAGGAAAGTGAGTTTACACTTCTTCAAGACTACATAATTTTCATATATTTGCCTTTCTCACATAGCGTGTGCGTATAGGACAATGAGTGCACTAGCATACAGAGTTAGTGTAGCGAGTGGTTCCTATTTAGTCAAGAGAGAATGAGCCTGTTAATACATTTTGTACAGTACAGAAGAAAAGTCCAGAATTGACACTGTTTCTGTGACTTACAAAGGTATATTTTAAATTTGAAATCACCATTGTTACATAAATGTAACATAGGATTTTCCATGTAGCAAACGATAGATACAAGTTTACTTAATGAATGCGAGTTCAGTTGTGCCCGTTTGCATTTCCTTGAATCCTTTTGATTTTCTGTCTTTGTGTGTGTGTGCAGTCACCGCTGCTCCTTAAGTGGAGAGGATTTGAACAGACAGTGGCAAAGTCCAAACCCAGAGTTACACCCCACGATTTACCACGCGAAGGGGCTGCTCCAGTACCTGGCTGCAGTGAAGCGCTTACCTCTGGTATGTGGCCATGTTTGTTTGCCTTTGTACACATAAATGTATTTACTGATTAATGGCTTAGTATATTTTAAGTTATATTTTTATATTAGCATGCAGAGTGACATTCCTCACTATGAATCTTCACGCCTTTGTGTTATTATACCTTGTTCTCCTTTGTGTCCCTGCCCACTGCCTTCCCCTGTCCTTGCTTCCCACCTCTAGCTGGTTCTCTGATCTCCCTCAGTGGGTCCCTGTTCTGCTATCTTATTGCCTGTGTGTCATCTCCCTTTCTAGTTTTGTGACCTGCACTTGTATATAAATTAGTTACACATCTGTAAACACAGCTCCATGTCTATCCGTGTACACACCAGTATTTGCTTTTCTGTAGTGGATTGTGTTTACTCTCCCTCTCACAGATGTGTGTGACGCCTCCTGTAGCTGTACTGAGTTAGTTGCATGGTTGGATCGTACAGTAGCTCTCACTGTAGCTTGTTTTTCTTTCTTTCTTTCTTTCTTTCTTTCTTTCTTTCTTTCTTTCTTTCTTTCTCTCTCTCTCTCTCTCTCTTTCTTTTTTTTTTTTTTGGAATGTCCATACTGATTTCCTGCTCCTGCACACATTTATATTTCTGAGCAGTGAACAGTCTTCCTCTTCTGTACATCCCTGTTAGCGTTTGTTACTTGGTTTTTAATGATAGCTATTCTGGTTGGGGGTGAGATAAATCTCAGAACAGCTTTGATTTATATTTCTCTGTTGGCTAAGGATGCCAAATACTTTCTTAAAAACAAACAAACAAACAAATTACATTTACTTCTTTTTCTTTGCATATGTGAAGGATGGTGTGCCTGTCCACAGTGCAGATGTGGACGTCAGGATGAGTTGTTTCTCCCCCCTCCACCATATGGATCCCCAAACTGCTTTTCAAGTATTTATTAGCCATTTCTATTTCTTTTTTGAAAACTATTTATTTTTGGTTCATTATGCCATTTATTGAGTTCTTTGGTGTTTAATTAAAAATTATTTATAGTGTTTACATATTAATTCTCGGATGTGTAGTTGGCAAATATCGCCCCCCTCCCAATAAAAAACAGAACAATACCACAAACAGAAGATGTAGGGCTGGAGATACGGCTCAGTGATTCCGAGCACTTCTGCTCTTCCAGAGGTTGCACATGACTGCCAGCACACACATGGCTGCTCTAAATGATCTGTAACTGTAGTTTAGGGCATCCAGCAACTGCTGGTGTATGTACATACATGCAGGCAAAATATCCAGATTCATTAAATGAAATAATTTTTAAAACATTTTAAAGAAAAAAAAAAAAAAAAAAAAACCAAACCAGGCAGTGGTGGCGCACACCTTTAATCCCAGCACTTGGGAGGCAGAGGCAGGTGGATTTCTGAGTTTGAGGCCAGCCTAGTCTACAGAGTGAGTTCCAGGCCAGCCAGGGCTACACAGAGAAACCCTGTCTCAAAAAAACAAAAAACAAAACAAAACAAAACAAAAGAAAAAAGAATGAAAAAAGCCCCTGTGTGTGTTAGTGTGAATGTGTGACACACATGGTCATGTGCCTGAGCAGGTCTGACTGGGGCAGAGGGCCCTTGGAGCTAGATCTACAGGTGGTTGTAAGCAGCTCATTGTGGGAACTGGGAACTTAGCCTGGGCCCTCTCAGAAGAACAGCTAATGCTTGTGAGCTTTCAGCCAGTCTTGGAGGGCTGTCAGGAATCGTTTCCTGTGTCATGCAGGTACTTTAATTCTATGTAATCCCATTTGCTAATTGGAATTGAGTTCTCTTCAGAAAAGCTTGCCTATGCCTGCTCCTTGAGATGCTTTCCTCTAGCATCTTAAAAGCTTCAGGTCTTTGATGTGTTTGATGGCTGCTGTGCCAACTGAGATGCAGATGTGCGTCCAGATTTGGAGACTCAGGTTGTCCAGACCATTATTAAGAAGGCTCTTGTTTCGGCCACTTTTCTATTGCTGTGATAACATCATGATCAAGACCATTTTTAGAAGATAGTTTTTGTGGGGCATAGAGATTGTGACAGCAGGCAGGCAGCCATGGTGCTGGAGTGGTGGCTGAGACGTCCTGGGACACAGTCATTAGGCAGCCAACTGGAAATGGTGTGGATTTCTGAAACCTCAAAGCTCACCTCCAGCGACACACCTCCTTCAATAAGGCCACACCTCTTAATATTTCCCAAGCAGTTCCACCTACTGGGGACCAAGTATTCTCCTATATTAGCCTATGGGGACTGTTCTCGTGCAAACCACAACAGCTGTGTCCTCTCCAGTGTGTGGTTTTGCCTCTGGCTGTAACTGTGCATGTTCGAAGTCTTCAGTTCTGCTCATTTTTAGGCCTGTATTTATGCCTGGGCCACACTGTGTGCCACACTATGTTTGTTTCCATAGCTCTGTGCCTCTGGCTTGGCTTTTCTGCTAAGGATTGGCTTGTCTGTTCAGGATCATTTTATGTTTCCATACAGATTTTAGGATTGTTCTCTGAAGACTGGGAGTGCATTGACCCTGTAGATCACCCTTGGGGCTGTATTCACTCTCACAGTGTGAACTCTGTCAGCCCGAGACATGGATGTCCACCCATCTCACAGTGTGAACTCTGTCAGCCCACGACATGGACATTCACCCATCTCACAGTGTGAACTCTGTCAGCTGTGACATGGATGTCCACCCATCTGACAGTGTGAACTCTGTCAGCCGTGATAGGGACCATCTCACAGTGTGAACTCTGTCAGCCCGAGACATGGATGTCCACCCATCTCACAGTGTGAACTCTGTAAGCCCACGACATGGACGTCCACCTATCTCACAGTGTCTTCTTTCACTTTTTCACTGTCTTACAAGTTTTCGTGTAGAGGCTTTCATTTCCTTGGTCAGGTTTATTCCTAGGCATTTATTTATTTTTGACATAAATATGAGTGGGGTTGTTTCCTTCTCACTCTCTTGGCAAGTTCTTTATTGACACCGGGTCAGCCTCTGCCCTTGTGCTGGTCTTGCTGCGCTGACTGCTGACAGCCACAGGTCCTAAGAGATTCCCAGTAGGCTTTGGGACCCTCCAAGTACAGGGGAGTGTTTCCAGGTTTGTTTTTATTTTTGCAGATAGGAACATTTTGACTTCTTTTCCTACTTGTGTGCTGTTTCTCTTTTTTTATTGTTTCAACTAAAGCCCTGAGCACCGTTGGAGAGAGTGGGCACCCTTGCCTTGTTCCAGATTTTGGAGGAAATGCTCTCAGGTTCCCCTATTTAGTGTACTATCGACTGCAAGCTTGCTTTATACAGCCTCATGGTGTTGCTATTCCTAGTTTCTGTAGCCTCTTTGTGAAGGGAAGTTGAGCCTGCTTAAGGCTTTGTGCAGTTTCTGCCCCCAAGTCATTTATGTTATATGACTCTTATTGACTCACGTGCATTCAACCAACCACACAGGGTGAGACCAGCTCATGGTGGCTCAGTCATGGTGGCTGGTCATAACATGGTCCTGAATTTGTTTTGTAAGGGTTTTATTGATCATTTTGCAAGTGTGTTCATCTGGGAAACTGGCCTCCAGGTGTTTGTACCTGTTTGTGACGCCATATTGTGTTTTGGTGTGGTGGTGGTGCTGGCTTTCTAGAATGAGGTTGGCTCTATTCCTGCCTCTTTGTTTTGGAAGATTGTGTGAGTTCTTCTGTAAAGGTTTGGTAGAATTGGCAGTGAATTATCCAGTCTATGTCACAATATATTTTTTTAAATTACTGCTTCAGTCTCCATTATTGTAACTCTGTGTAAGTTGTTTGTATCTTCTCAGTGTAATTTTGTTAGGTCACGTGTGTCACAGACTGTGTCCATTTCTTCTAGGTTTCCTAGCTTGAGTAGGACTCTTTGGTTCGTTGGAATCTACAGTATTGTCTGTCTTCCATCTCTTTTAACCCTGCCAGCTGCTCTCCTTCTACATTGGTGGTTGAGGGCATTTACATTTAAGGTTGTTAGTGAGATATTTTATTAGTTGCTATAATTTTGCTGTCTCTCTCCCCGGCCCCTGTTGTTTGGATTAATATTTCTTCTGTACTCTCTCCTGGCACGTGGAATTGGCTGGTTACTGTGTTGGAAATGAAGACTTCCTCATCTCTCCTGCCATGCAGTGCCACCTTCTGTGTTCTCATGGTTTTGACACTGTCTTTTTCCTCTGTGTAGTGTTCTCTTGTGCTGTCTTGTTGGTCATGGGCTGCTTTAGTTTGTGCTTGTCATAAACATCTTTGTTTATCCCTCACCTTAACAAAGATAGCTTTTCTGCACAGATCAGTCTTGCTTGACAATTTTAGATGTATCACAGGGCTGCTGGTAAGACTGGCTCTTCTTCCAGAGTGTCTGTGCAGGTGAGTGGGTGCTTTTCTTGCTGCTCTTATCGTTGCAGTTGCATTGTATTGTCAGTCTTGACTGTCTATAAGAAGTATTGGGGAAGTTCTCTGTTCATGTATGTTTGGGGATCCAAATGCCTCTTGTGTTTGAAAGGTGATTTCCCAAAGTTCAGGAATTTTCCACTCTAACTCTATTGAAAAGATCCTGTCTGCCTTTACACCTTTAGGGAGGTCCGCTCCTTCCATCCCCCGCATACTTAGTCTTGGGATCATGTTCTCAGCTTTGACGAGTTGAGCTCATACTGATTTTTGTCCCATTGAACATAGTCTTTGTAAGCCTGTCCTCCATTCTCCACTTGCTTACATTTGCTCAAGTCTGTTGTTGTGGCTTTTGTGGCTTGCTTTCTACCGTGACTCTTATTTGAGTCAGACTTGTCCTCCATTCTCCACACTTTTTTACATTTGCTCAAGTCTTGTTGAGACTTTCTTTCTACTGTGACTCGTGTTTGAGTCACTGAGCTTTTTATCTTAACCTAGCATTTCCCCTAAATCTGTTTTCTTACTGACTTTCTCAGCACGCTGCTGGTTTCTCAGTGGTCTGGCTCCCTGTCCTCTGATGTTCTTCTCCAGGTAACAGGCGGAACTTACCTGGTATTGGGGCCCTCTTTTATGCTGTGTTCAGTTTTACCAGCATTTGGAATCTGCACCTGGCATTCTGCGTATCCCAGTATCTTTGAACCCAGGCATGCAGGAGCTGCGATCTTTTAAAGGAGTCCTTTTGCAAGTGCTTTCTTGTTGGGTTTCTCTGTTGCACTTTGAGATCTTTTGGTTGGGATGTGTCTTCTGGTTTCGGGGTGGAGATTCTTTTATTGAGCGTTTTACCCTTGAAGGCTGAATCCCCAGTCTCACCCATCGGTATGAAAGCCAGCTGCCATCTCAGTAACAACATGCAGTTAGAAATTGTTTAGTGTGGAAATAATAGTAAATGAATGAAATAGAAGGAGACAGGTGGGCAAGGAGGAGAAGCAAGGTTAGACACAACAAACAAGGAGAGAGGAAAAACTAGCAAGAGATTAAAAAGATAAAGGAAACGGAGGGGGGCTTCTTAATTACGAGAGAATTAAAAATCAAAAGTAGATAAGTGTAAGAAGGCAATAAGAAATACAAGAGTCGAAGCCAGCGCTGCAGAATAGAGAGAAAGGACCGCAGTGGGGAGAAGCCCGACGGGAGGGCCCACGGGTGGGACTAGCAGTGAGACAGTTAAAGGCAGTGAAGTATTTGCAAGAGGACAAAAGGAAGATCACAAGAGTAAAAGGACCTGCTGTTGGAGCCACTTCTGCCTGGAGACTGCCAGGTCCATGAGTAGAAGCAGGAGTTAACCTTCACACTCCTGTCTTTTCTTGTGGTTTATGCTGCTTTTGAGTCTGTATTGGATGAATGCTGGCCCCTCAGAGCTATCCTCACTGTAGGAGTTTCTTCTTGTTGAACTAGGGGCTCTGCTGGCCACCTTTAGCTTTGCATCCCTGTGGGAGGGAAGACTCTCAGCCTCCTGAGGTTTCCAAATCCTGGGTTTTTTTTTTTTTTTTTGGGGGGGGGGGTGTAATTGGTTGGTTTAGCTCAGGAGTGTCTTGTGAGTGCCTCGGGAGTGAGTGTGTGAAGCAGTCATAGCACTGGGATCTGTGCAGAACAGACGTTGAGGACTTTCTGAGTTCTAACCACGCTACTGAGGGCTGCTGCTATAGACAGGAAGTACACCCCTGGAGCCGCTCCAGCTCTGTAGCACTGAACAGCAGACCCTGGCTGCACCTGCAGCAGTGCTGGGCTGGAGCTCGGAGCCAGCAAATGCCAGGTTATTCTCAACTGACGGTGTGCTTCTGCACTGAGCGCCCTGCTCTCTCTCCTTCCTGATGCCCTTGCCAGCCTGTCCCTGGCCTCTGCCGCCTGTCCTCTTCAGCCATCCATTCCCCCTCCTTCTGCCCACACAGCCTCTCTGCTTCCCACTTGCGGCTGGTTGTTGGTCTCAGGTCCAGGGGCAGCTCAGTTTTAAAAATCAGATTTGGTCTTAGGATGACTTTGGCTGCTAACCTCTGAATCTCATGTTGTGACATGTAACATGTGAATTCTAGCCACCACTGACCTGTTTGCTAAAGGAATCAGCATCTCACCAAAACCCATGACTAGATTTAAGGGTTGAGGGCCATGGGTATACCCCGAGGGCAGGACTGCCAGGTTTTCATTTGCAGGCCAGTTCTGCGCCCTCAGCCTGCTGGGGACTGTTTCCTGGCTGGGTGTTTCTCTTGCTCTCTGCTTCTCACATTTTTTCCTGCTCTTTCCAGTACCCTTCCCCTCACATACTTCGTAGATTTCCAGAGGTGTCTTCTGTGAGATGTCATTCCTGTCTTGTATCGGCTTACACATAGGTAGTCTCTAGCCTTAATCTTCCTGGAATCCTTTGATTTAGTACCTTATATGTTATTTTCTGATTGTAAAAGCCAGCTGTTAATTTCAAAATCCTTTCTGTTATCTTTAATAATGAGTGTAGTGTCAAGTTAATGATGTATTCTTGTTGCTTAGAATTTGTATTAACCTTTTACTTTTTGTTTGTGAATATTAATGGTAGGTCATGTGCTTCAGACTTTAACCTGTGGTGTGGCCAGCACAGAGGCAACAGTAATATGTTGCACAGTCACAGCCGTATATGTATGCTCCTGTGAAACTCAAGTCCCAAGGCACAGTGCGAACCCAGCGGGAATGCTGTGGGGCTGCTGTTGAACGTCATACATGTGTTAGTCCTCACCAGTTTTGATTAGAATGTTCCTCTTTTTACATTAGTGTCTAAATTATCTAATCTTGCATTCAGGAAGAGAAAAATAGAGGAGTAAAATTAACATGTTATTTTTAATTTTTAAAAATGATGCTCTTAAGAATTTATTTAAAAGTTTTGTGAATTTTTTTTATCATGAAAGCATTTTCGTGTTCTTTTAAATTAGTTAAATGTTTTCACAGCCATT
Organism: Uromys caudimaculatus; assembly: GCA_028551405.1. Taxonomy (NCBI): domain Eukaryota; kingdom Metazoa; phylum Chordata; class Mammalia; order Rodentia; family Muridae; genus Uromys; species Uromys caudimaculatus. Next base: position 3,707,843 of record CM052714.1, read on the forward strand.
TGAGGTTGTAGTGGGTGCACTGTACAACTGAGATAGAATCACACCCATTGTATTTAAGTGTTGAGTGGGAGATAAAGAATAGTAGAGCTTGAGGTTTAATACAACACCTTGAGGATTTAGCAGTTTGAACATTAATTATAAATCCTTCCCCAAATGGGGTTTTATTTCTTACTAAATTGATGGATCTTTTAAATGAAATGACTAAAAGAGACAGCTTGATTGGCTTGATATTATCTGCATTTATTTGGTAATATATGAATGTGAAGATTCAAAATTTTATTTTGGCAACAGAGGTTTGTTTTAATTTATCCTAAAGTTACTAAAGTAAAAGTATTCTTTTACAACCTTGAATACAAAAACCTGTAACTGCTTACAGGAAAAATGAAACTACAAATGGACATGGAATGAAACTACAGATTTGGAGCTCACAGGGTGGGGTTAGCACCCCTCAGCTTGCTAAACATTTTATGCGAGCATACTAGAAACCAACAGTGTGCCTTCTGCGCTGTGCTGTGTAGATCCAAGGCTTTAATTATTAAATATACAATCTCTTTAAGGTTTATTGTGATTACCATGGCCATTCTCGGAAGAAGAATGTCTTCATGTACGGTTGCAGCATCAAAGAGACGGTGTGGCACACCCATGACAACGCGGCTTCCTGTGACGTTGTGGAAGACATGGGCTACCGGGTAATTACTGCACAGAGCTCACGAGCACTTGAATTTGAAGTGATGTAAGCCATACGAAACGTTAGTACACTGAGTTGGTCAGACGTGACGGTTACGTCTTTCCATTTCTGTTTCAGAGCCTTTGCTTCAAGGTTTGCTCTCATACTGATCTTGCTCTCTGTCTAGATATGTTTTTGCATTTGGGATAGACATATAACTTTCTTTTGCCCATGGATACCAGTGTGTGTGTGTGTGTTCTGTGCTCGTGTGCACTGGGGTGAGAGTAGGGTTTTGGTCACTGCAGGCAGTCAACTTTCTTTCTCTCTGGGCCATATCACATCAATTATGGTGAAGTCTAACAGCTTTTCTCTTATTCCTTAAAAAGGTTTTGCCGGGTAGGTTTTTTATTGTGTGTGGATCTTTTATCTATCTGTTCTGTTTCTTTCCGTTGTGAATTCTAGGATATTCATTTGTAGATTAATGTTGAGATTTGAATCAGAGTAGTATTGAATCTAAATTAAGTTTGAGAATGCTTAACAGCATCTGTATCCATGATCTTTGTTTGTCTATTTGGTTGTGTCTTACTTTCTTTTTCTTTTTTTTCTTTCTTTTTTTTTTTTTTTTTTTTGATTTTTCAAGACAGGATTTCTCTGTATAGCCCTGACTGTCCTGGAACTCACTCTGTAGACCAGGCTGGCCTCGAACTCAGAAATCCTCTTGCCTCTGCCTCCCAAGTGCTGGGATTAAAGGCATGCACCACCACTGCCCGGCTGTGTCTTATTTTCTTAATAAAATTTCTTTACATAGGTGGGATATTTTATTAGTTTTAGCCCTAATATACTTCTGAATCTTAATTGCAGTTGGGATTAAGAATTTTTCCCTCAATATGTCTGCTGCCTCCAACTAGACCATTGATTGCCTGTAGGAAATTACTAATTCTCTCAGGAGAAATTGCTGTGAGTTTTATGATCCTTCTAAAAGGGATTACATATGAAAATGTGCTTAGCTCTCAGTGAATGTGAAGTAAGATGGTGTGGGACACTGAAAGTGTCCAATACTTGCCTCATAAATAACCTGTCCAGGAGGCTACTGGGCAATAATTTAAAAAAAAAATACTTTTAAAAGACTTATGTGTGGATGTTTTACCTGCAGGTGTGTCTGTGCACAGTTTGTTTGCAGTGCCTGCTGAGATCAAGAAGGAGGGCATCAGAGAGCCTGAAACTGAAGTTAGAGACAATTGGCAGCTGCTGTATGGGTTCTGAGAACTAAATTCAGGTCCTCTGAAAGAACAGGAAGTGCTCTTAACTGTTGAGCTGTCTCTCCAGTCAGTCTCTGGAAGATAGAATCAGGATTTCATATTCTGAAAAAGAAGGCAGCATAAGGAAATGAATGCAAGAGAAATGACCTCTAACATCAGTGAAGGAGAGCTGCAGAGTGTATGGTGTCCGATGCATCCGCGTGCAATGAGCAGTCCTGGCCTTCACATGGCTTAGAGTTCTATTAGAGGAGGCCACATTAAGTAAACTGTGTCCACAGAACTCAGGGGTAGAGGTGAAGTCGGGACTACTTAATTTAGACCTAGGGAGACGGTGTTTGAAAGTGACTAGCAGAGGTCGCAGAGGCTGGAAAATCAGACGGTCTTCCCGTGTGCTGGCCTCAGATGCCACTGCAGCGACCCTCACTGTCACGTCCCCTTATGGTAATGTCTTCTCACTGTGAAATTATTTTGGTATTGTGGGACTTTATGTTCACATTATATTTCTTCTATTTAACTTAGAAATTATAATAATTTTATTTATCTGTATATGTGTGTGTACCTGTGAGAGTTTATACATGTCTGAAGTGCCAGTGAATGCTCGAAAAAGCTGCCAGGTCTCTGAGAAACCCTGAGTTCCAGGACACAGTTTACTTAATGTGGCCTGACCTAATAGAACAGTCTGTCTGCAGCATCTGTGTGTGTGCACAGCC
>CM052714.1:3710578-3727647 GCA_028551405.1 Uromys caudimaculatus
ACCCTCTGTCTGTCTGCAGCATCTGTGTGTGTGCACACCCTCTGTCTGTCTGCAGCATCTGTGTGTGTGCACACCCTCTGTCTATCTGCAGCATCTGTGTGTGTGCACAGCCTCTGTCTGTCTGCAGCATCTGTGTGTGTGCACACCCTCTGTCTGTCTGCAGCATCTCTGTGTGTGTACACCCTCTGTCTGTCTGCAGCATCTGTGTGTGCACACCCTCTGTCTGTCTGCAGCATCTGTGTGTATACACCCTCTGTCTGTCTGCAGCATCTGTGTGTGTGCACACCCTCTGTCTGTCTGCAGCATCTCTCCTGAGGAAACAGAGCCGGGCCGTGTTAATTCTGTAGTGACAGTTGGAAGTGAAGTGTGTTTCCATGTTTGCTCATTGCACTATCCTTTGGAAATACTCTTGTTCATATTTCTGGCTTTTGTACTGTTCATCAAGTATTACTGTTTTAAAAATAAGAGCTCATTATATGCATAGCAAACAGATTTTTCTATTTTTTCTGTTTTGAACTATTAAAAACTGATTATTTGTTGGTTTTTTTCTCTTTTTGATGGTATTGGGTTAGAACTCAGGGCCTCCTGCATGATGAACAGGTGCTGGGCTCCTGAACTGCATCCTCAGCCCTGTTGAGTTTTAAAGTTGCTTCCATGTTTAATTCAACTGATGAAGAGCAGCTCCAGGTCATTGTCCCTGATGAGCAGCTGAGCCAGTGTTATTGATGGTCATCTGTCCTGTCTAGTAGTAGTAATGCTTTGGTTCTGCTCCTGAACCCTCTTTTCAGAGCACAGTATGTTTCCTGCATTTCTGTCCCTGTCTGGGTCACTTCAGATATATGGGCCACATATGGGCCACATTGGCATCTATGGAATTGGTTCTCCAGACATACTTTTTGACTGTGTGTGACAGTTTTTCAGGGTTTGCTCATATGTTTACCTTTTAAGGTGAACTTGAGAATAATTTTAAGTTAGAAAAATATTGTTCCTGCCTTGGTTATGATTTCATTGGTTGTGCTAGCTCCGTCTGTCTTCTGTCTGTCAATCTAGAGGTCATTGGCATTTCTTGTTAAATCAGATAGCCTTTCCTGGGCCAATTTGCTTTTAAATTTGAAGCATGTTTTTATTCATATTTTATGTGCTTATTTATTATTTGCTATGCATGACCCTGTATGTGTGTGTCTGTATGCGAGTTTGTACATGTGCATGTGTGTTCCCACGGGAGCCAGCAGAGAATGTTGGATCTCTCTGGCGCTTCACTTAACAGACAATACCAGTGTGAGTGTGGGAAGTGCACTCAGGTCCTCTGCAGGAGCAGCGAGCACTTCTACCTGCAAGCACTCTTCCCTCCCTTATCTTTGTAACCAGGGTTTTGTTTTTTGTTTTTGTTTTGCAGATGATTACAAATGTATACTTTGTACATTGTTGTCTACTACTTGGAACAGCAGAAAAGTCTAAATTATTAAAATGCTGGAGCAAGGGGGGTCACAGCTCCTTATAAATAAAGCAGGGTTCGAATCACTAACCTTTGGGTCACTATTTTACTTTACAGACTTTGCCTAAGATACTGAGCCACATTGCTCCGGCGTTTTGCATGAGCAGTTGTAGCTTTGTGGTTGAAAAATCCAAAGAATCCACAGCTCGGGTTGTTGTGTGGCGGGAAATTGGCGTTCAAAGGAGCTATACCATGGAGAGTACTTTATGTGGCTGCGATCAGGGTAGATATAAGGTAAAGCATTTGGAGTGTTTAGCTGTTTTCAAATGTACACTGTGTTTATGGGTGTGTGCTCTTGAGTGCAATGGCCAAGGAGACTGTGGAGCTGAAGTCCCCACAGTTGTAAGCTGTGCCCTGTGAGTACAGGGAACTGAGCACTGTCCTCTGCACGAGCACTGAGCATGCGTAAGCACAGAGCTGTTTCTCCAGCCTCAGGAGGTTAGCTGCAAAGATACCTGATGTTTCCTCCCGGATATGCTCTCCTGACTGTCACATAGTTGTTAAGTGTGCATTTTTCTGACTGAGCTAGACGTGTAACATGCAGTGCCGGGATCGAGTGCCACGGTGTTACCAGTGAGGTTTCGGGTGGGAGTGACGGGTGCGGGTCTGTATTTGTGTAGACGGCAGAAAAGGGTGTGGTTCTCCGCCTTCCTACTGCTGCAGGCTTTAACACAGTTCCTGGTGCTGGAGTGATCCCCGACCAGAAATCATTTCTTTGTTGCTACTTCATAACTATAACTTTGCTACTGTTATGAATCGTAATGCATCTATGTTTTCTGATGGTCTTAGGTGACCCCTGTGAAAGGGTCATTTGACGCCCAGAGGGGTGGTGACTTAAAGGTTGAGAACCGCTGCTCTCTTACTATCTACTGTATTCCCTTGACAAGATCTCACTGAAGCACACACAAATGTACCATTTGGCCATTGAAAAAGGCAAATTTAAAAAACTAAAACATGTTTTGATACATAAAACCAGTTTTTTAGAATTGTCTGTCTGTCTGTCTGTGTGTGTGTGTGTGTGTGTGTGTGTGCGCGCGCGCGCGCAAGCGCGTGCACGCATGCATGTGTCTCTTTGTCTCTGAGTATGCACATGTTTGCGTGTGTGTGTGTGTGTGTCTGTCTGTCTGTCTGTCTTCTGGGCACTTTCATCTCTGTCCTCACTGGGATACTGTGCATGAGTGTCCGAGGTAATGTTCAGAGATGCAGAGTTCTGACTCTAACACTCCTGTGTCAGCACTGACATCAAGGCCGTGCCTCACAAGGAGTGCTAGGAAGACCAGGCTAGGATGCAGCTTCACACATGAGCAAGACGAATTGAGTCGGGAAATTCCATGCTCATTTATTCTGTCCCCTCAGATTGTCAGTAAAAGTGATTTGCATTACGGTGAGTAGGAATGGGTGTTCCATTACATATTCAGGAGTGAGTCTTCTTCAGAAGCCAGAACCGCGCTATGCGTTAGGATGCTCTTTGAGAGCCAGGTATTGTAGTGCATAGCGTGTATGGGAGGAAGGCCAGTTAGGGCTACACGGCAAGACCCTGTCTCTAGACACAAACACCCCCGAGAACAGCAGTGAGTTACTGTCCCTTAGGCCGGCCTCCTTATCATCCAGAACGGCTCATGTCACCAGGACCTCCCGGTGTGTGTCCCTACTGCATAGCTGTGTCTCACTCCCATAAATGTCGTTATCATTTCCTTGGCTATGACTGTAATAAGCTGCATCTGAGGACAGCAAAGGTTCTGAGAGTCTGTGTTTTACTTTATTTCTAGGGCTTACAGATTGGGACTCGAGAATTGGAAGAGATGGGAGCAAAATTTTGTGTTGGTTTATTGCGTTTGAAAAGACTGACTTCTCCAGTGGAATATAATCTGCCCTCCAACCTGCTTGACTTTGAAAATGACTTAATTGAATCAAGCTGTAAAGTAACTAGGTGGGACACTCTTCTTTTCTTTTTTTCTTTGTTTCCCTAGGTGCTTTCTGCTAGTAAGACCTCATGCGAATAGACCTAGGCAACGTGGTGCTCCTGATAGTGAAGAGCACATTTACAGTTGGTGTGCTCAGGGTTACGTGGCTAATACTTGTTTCTAATTGTAATGTTTGATGTTCAAATAGCATTTGAGCGAGAGAGCCTTCTGCTTTGAACCTTAATTTTAGTAACTGTAATAATTCACTTTTAACCAAACCAAACCAAAACAAAACAAAACAAAACAAAACAAAACAAAAACTAGCAGTGGAGAAATAGTACATTTAGATAATATCTAAATTAAGAAGATTTGGAGTCATGTTTTTTATTTCAAAAGAGATTTTATTTTGCTGCAGTATACATGCATCAGATGGCTTTTCAGTAACCTGATTATATATTGGAAACAGCTGAATTTGGCATGTTTGACAATTTATTCCTTCAAATGTGTCTTAAATAGTATTTTCTTTTAAAATGCATTGTACATGACATTTGAACCATTTGTAAGTTTAAACAATGCAATGTTAAAACTCTTAGTCACACTCTCAGACTTAGCATTCTGTCTTGTGGAGTGTATGGGATCAGAACAGTCCTGTTTTCTAGGCCCTTGATGACTCGTGTTGTTGGGTATCAGTTTGTGTTAATTTGTCAGTGTGATATGATGTGAACCACCATGGTAGGTTGCAGGGCTGTGAAGCACATGCTGGGCTCTCTGTGGATATGGCGCTCACTGGCAGCCAGACCGCCGCAGAGGCAGATGTGGAGGTCATGGCGCTGCTCTTGGGCGGGCGGGATGGCCAGTAGGGAAAGCAGTTGTCATGCAAGCCTGAACAGCCTGTATGCAGCTCCTAGACTGTGCTCAGGTGGGAGCTGAGACTCGGCTCCTGAGTCCCCTCTACCTCCACACATGCTCAGTGCTGATCAGCGTGGAGGGTGCGCAGCTTTCCGTGAAGGTCTCACAATGTTATTTACTGTGGTCCATGAAAGGAGGATGCTTGGCTCAGACAGTGCAGAGGACCAGCCTTGGCCATTAGTGATCTACACATGGTGGCCACTAGCCCTTCCCTCCAACAGGCTCAGTCTCTCAAAAGGAAGAATAAATATTTTGAAGTGTCTGTTCAGAACAGTTGTCCTGCTGAGTACTACCATATCACAGTTAACATTTACAGTTGCATTTCATTGTTTTCTTTTGTAAGTGTGTTTGCTTCATTTGGCATTATGGGGCGCTCCTACTGTCTCGGATTTTCTTGAGAGGATGTGGCCTAAGAACAGGTTGAGCATATCTGAGTCTCACTGCTATGTCTGTGAAAGCACCCAACAGTCTGCAGTTGAGATGAGGTGATTTTGCACTGGATTCTCACCTTTCTTTTCTTCTGTTTATTACATTTAAACCTATTACATAATCACCCACTTCTTTACCCAGGCAACCATTCTTCTCACTGTCTCAGTTTTGCCCAAACTTCGGATTTCTTTCCCTCGACTTTCATTTCCTAATGCTTCTGTGGTTTGCAGGTCCTCAGTCTGATTTGTCTCAGGCTCTGAGTGAACTTAGATCATACTTGTTAGGCAAGAGTGCCAGGGGTGCCGAGGGCATTGGGGGTGCTGTGGAACTTTCTGATATCTCTGTTTCATTACCTTTCTGCTGCTCACCTGTTACAATGTTTGCTAACGTTTCCCATTGCAAATGTAGTTTTCCTCTGTTAGTGATTACGTTTTTCATTGGGATTGCTTTACAGCAGTCCTCTTTCTCTTCAAACTTCTAACTTACTCATTTTTAAATATGTGTGTTGGCTGTGTAATTTAAAGTTTAATTGGACTTTAATTATAACTACCCTTAGTTTATCTTGGGCTTAGAATTATGCTGTCCCCCTCCCGACTTGTGCATGCACACTCTTCTTCGGCCTCCCCCTACCCCCACTCTGGAGCAGCAGGACCTCAGGCCTGTCTTTGTGGGTAGTTTTTCCTAAGGTTGGCGTTGGCCAGTTTCCAGGCTGAGCTGAGGATTTGTGGTTTAAAGTAGCATCTGTGTCGACGTCTAGTGCTAGTCCTACTTATCACTTCTTTGCCATCACTGTTACTAAGTTCTCTTAGGCAAAACTCTGTATTCAGGTGTTTGCACAGGTGGATACCCATATATACGTGCGTGCATACACTGACACAATTCAAAATCTGTCAGAATCACCTTGAATCTAATCTGCAGTTTATTTGAGCTCCCTTGCTCTCTCTGCCTCTTCCTTCTTAGGTTCCAATACCTCCTGGGGAAAGAATTCTTGTGATGTCAGTGCCTGGCAGTATTGCTGTTCCCTGTTCATTGTGTTCTGTCAATGAGCCCTTAGATTTAGTGCCAGTGGACTAAATCCTGGTAGACAGTGCTGTGGTGGCCCTGTGGTAAGGGCAGAGGACATGGAGAGGGTTATTTAGGGAGCTCCTAGGTGTTGCAAGAATCAGTGACATTGGTGAGGTAATACACTAGTTATAAAAAAGCATGTGTAAAATCTATTAAAACAGCTGTTAGAACAGCTAGGCTGGGGGGATTCTCAGTTGGTGAAGTGCTTTCCCTGCAAGCCCGAGACCTGAGTTCAGATCCCCAGTGCTCACAGAAGCAGGCTTGGGAGCATGTGCTTGTAATCCCAGCATGGGCAACAGAGAGAGGAGGATACTGGAAGCTCATGTAGCCATCCAGCCTAGCTCAGTGTTGCTGAGGAAGACACATGGCATACAACTGTATATACCTACATGCATATCTGCACACATACAGTATGTATATATGTGCACACAGAATTGGATGCACATTTTGAGGCAATTAAAATAGCCTAGAATCATTTAGACACATTGTTAAGTTTTAGGCTAGGGGTTGGCAGAAGATAGGTATCTTACTTAGGGTTTCTGTTGCTGTGAAGAGACACCATGCCCATGGCAACTCTTAGAAAGGCAAACATTTAATTGGGGCTGGCTTACAGATCAGAGATTCAGTCCATTATTGTCATGGTGGGAAGCATGGCAGTGTGCAGGCAGACATGGTGCTGGAGAAGGAGCTGAGAGTTTTACATCTTGCTCCCAAGGCAGCAAGGAGAAGGTTCCCTTCTGCAGGCAGCTACATTGTAGAACGAGGGTCTTATTCTCCACTGGGTGGAGCCTGAGCATAGGAGGAGACCTCTAAAGCCCATCCCACAGTGACACACTTCCTCCAACAAGGCCACACCTCCTAATATCAGTACTTCCCATGGGCCAAGCCTATTCAAACTACCACAATAGGTGAGGATTGATAAAGAAATGACAGCTAAACATAAAGGAACAAAACTAGCTATGATAAATATACAAATTTGGGTCTAGTGGATCTTGGTGCTGAAAAATAAAAGGACAAAAAATATTAAAGGAAAAACTGTTTTCTATGCTGGAACCATGGCTTTGAGGAAGAGGAGGTGGTAACTGTGTTTTGAAGTGTAACGATTGCTGACACTGTGAAGGGATGTAGAGCCCAGACCGCAGAGCATTGAATTGCTCTAATGCAGTTAACAACAACCGGCTCAACCCGGAGCTGCTCGGTGCTTTCTTTTGAGGTTGTATTGTAGGTGCGTGGTATTTCTGAGTTGTGCCATCTCCAGTGGCCATGCAACGCCTGGTTAAGGCTCTCAGTGGAAGCGTTCCTGCTACTTTGAACCGCCCTCCGTCTGCAGCACAGACGCACCCTGGCTGCCCCTGAGTCTCAGCTCTTTGGGGTTCTACTCAGGATGTAAATCTGCTGCAGACAACTATGTTGTCTTCATACAGTGGTGTATGCATTCTGGTCCATGTTCCATGTAGTGAGTTAGTGATAGTATTGGGAGTTTTAGTTTTTGTGTCTCACACCTGGTGGTGTGCACTATTTCCTGTTTGTCACCTCCTCACCTCCTCATCTCGGAGATGATCTTTTGTTATTCCACTTTTGTCTCTGCATAAACTTGTTCTATTTTCTTTTGTTATTCTTTCATTGGTATCCTAGAGGTTTATCAGTGCATAATGGACTCCTGGTTTATTAGCACATAGTATAAATTGCTATGTCTGCTTCCTCTTAGACTGAGTGCTGAGACCTTAGGGCACATTCATTTTATGACCTTCCCTCTCTATACTTTTGTGATTATTTTAGTGGAGCTGCCCATACTTCAAGCGTGTTATGCCTTTAACTGCTTTAGTCATCCATTATTCATTAAGACTTCTTAACTCTTCATTGGTCATCCCACAGTCCATGTTAGGATCATATAGTGCTTTGTTAAATTGGATGGCCTATTTTGGTGTGTGGTTGGGTGGGTGCCTGTACGTGTGTCTGTGTGTCTCTGTGTCTGTACCTATGCCTGTATGTGTCTTTTGTATGTCTGTGTCTGTGCCTGTGCATGTGTGTGCCTGTGTGAACCTCTGTGTGTGCATGTGTGTGCGTGTGTGCATATCTGTGTGTATCTGTTTGTGTGTGTATATGTTTGTATGCCTCTGTGTGTGTGTGTTCCTGTGCCTGTGTATATCTGCTGTAAGCAGATTATTTCAGTTACTACATTTGTTCATTTTGCTCCTTTTGTTGAGAAGTTGTGGGCCAGGGTTAGCTTTTGCCTGTGAAGTCCATGAAGTCATGTGTGTGGATTCTTGGGTTCTCTTGTTTGAGGATCTTAGCAGTTTTGCTGTGAGTTCGAGGGTGGTGGTTCCTTGTTCTCCCATGTGGGGTTTGCAGCCCTTGTAAATCTGTACTTTGAGTCTCCCATTGACTTTGGAAAATGTACAACCATTTTAGCTTTTTGTGCATTGCTTCTGTCGTGTGCTCTGCTCCTGTGCAAGGTTAGCTTGCAGGATGCTTAATCTTTGTTTCTGGTCCTTCTTTCTCTCTCTGTTGAAGCCTGAAACTGTCTACTTATCTCTGCTTCCATCTTCTCCTCTCAGCGCTAACCTACGTGAGTTTTGGACCTATCCTTGAGCTCTAGTGTCCGTTGTATGGTTTGAGTCTAGATTTAATGTGATTTTTTTTTAGATAGAAAACAGATGCTGAGATTCTCCATCTTGTCATCTATTTGGAATCACAGTTATGTTAGAGCCCCCATGTTAGCTAACACACTAGAGCTGTTTGTTTCTCTTGGGTTTTTCTCTAGTTGTGTTTCTTGGCATGCCTGGCATGTTTACAAAAATGGCAACCAGGTGTCAGGTATAAAGATCAGAGGGTGCGTTGTCGTTGACTTTAAGGAGTAGGTGCTCCAACCTGCTTGGAGCTCTGAGCTGGCTTGAGGTAACATTACAAAATAGATGGACGTTTTTGCTGACTCCTGGTTTATCCCTCTAGACATTCTGAGTAGCAGCCCCCCAGGGGTCACCGTGGACACCTCAGGATCCCCCTCTTCTCCTTGTCACTGTGAAACTGGCAAAGCATTTCTGTGGCTTCCTTGTCCCTCTGTGGGGTGCTGCTGTGTGGCTTTTTAGCCTTTTGCACTCTGTTACTTAACAGTTTGTCAAATGCGTCTGGGAACACTGCTGAATGTTGAGGTCACCTCTCTGCAACTCCCTTTTTTCAGGAAACGTGGCAGCTCTGAAATCCAGCTTTTCCCTGCAGTCCTTTGAAATTGCTGGCGCTCTGATGACACCCTGCCCCTGGCAGCTGCCAGCCTTGCCCTGCCTCCCACTGGACTTTGCCCCGCACTTTCCTTTGCTGAGTTTGCTTTGTATCCTTTCACTGCGATAAGCCACAAGTGTGAGCTCAGCTGTGTGCACCTCCCCCTCAGCCCACTACTCAGGGGCTTTTGGGGTGTCCTGTTTGTCTGCTCATTGGCGTTTCTGTTATGTTTGATTATCACAGAAGTGGAGTGATTTGCTGAGAATAATTGGAGCTAGATCATATTGTACAATTGTAGCTCAGAACTGCCCAATGTCATGGTCTGATGGTTCTGACCGAAGGTCTCTAAACCTCACGGTCTCCATTGCAGCTGATGCCCTCTGACCGCACGAGTGACTCGACAGTCTGCTTGCAGTGCTGTGGCTCCATGGTGATAGGTGACCTGGCCGTCTGCACTCTCCTGGGAGGACGGGCTCTGGGCCATTTAATAGCTGCAGCTTGCTGCCCTTGTTTCGCGCCTCTTGCCACCAGTCAGACATGAGCAATTCCGTTCTCTTTTTCCAAGTAGATATTCTTTGGTTAGCTGTATTGTATAGTAGCTTAGCTTACCTCCTCTTCTGTGTGTGCATGTGCTTGCATGCGCTTCTAAGTCTGTGTACAATAGTAATTTCAGAATGACACACTTGGACCCCGTGAGAGGAAGGCGGTTTTGAGTGTGTGAGGAGATACATGAGACGGCTCTTCCTGAGTTATAAAGTGCACAGAGCACACACTAAAATTCAACACAAGAAAATGAATTGCTGTGCTTGCCTTGTGCCTGAAAACTTTCCCAGTGAAGTGGAATAGTGGGATGGGGTGCTGTGGACACTCATGGTCCTGGTAGACTGAGGTGGGGTGTTGGGGATATGGGACAGAAGCGTTAGGACACCATGGTGGGTAGACAGACAACAACACGGCAGGCTCTGCTCCCTGCCACATGGCCAGAGACAGGCAGTATAGTGGGGCCTCATGGAAGTGGGGGTCTCTTCTCATGACTGTTGAGAATGGAGTAGTCTCAGCACAAGCCTCAGCTAGGCTCTGATTCTCAGGCCGGAAGTAGCAAGTGGGGTGGGGAGTAAAAGTGGCCAGCAGTAAATACCCTTTTAACGTGAACTCACTTGTCCTGATGGGAAATCCTGGCACCTACAAGTCTGTTAGAAAGAGTCACCGTGTTTCAGTAAGGTGCCTGTTGGCGTCTGAGAGGGAAGGGTTACTGTAGGTGGGATGCTAGCATCACATTCTTACATTCATTTGGAATTTGGCAAACATTTACTGAGGTGTCTGAGAAGTGTTGCTAGACCTTTTGGGGGCCACAGGAGGCATTTAGATAGGCAAGTCACAGTTCTTGACCTTTGGCATTGAGAAAACAGACATGGAGTCAGATGGGATGTTTGTACAGGATACAGAGGAAACGTGCAGAGCAGAAACACATGATCAGGCATCTGGGAGAGCTGAGGATGAGGCCTGGCTGTACTTTTGAAAGAAACATGAGCTACTGGGAGGGGAGAGTGAGAAGTACGCTTCGTGTAGAGAAACCAAGTTTGCTCAAGGCTTGTCATGGAACTTGTGGGCTTGACATAGTCGGAGACTGTAGCTGCCTTTCTTCTGGAGAATTTTGAGTTGGGTAACTTTCTTAGTGAATGGATTTGAGAATACAGAAGAACAGATTTTAGTGGGGAGAACCATGAGTTCTCAACATGCGGTATTTGTGCTACATGGGAGATAGCCATGTGATGTCTCTGGCAAGTCCATGTGTACACAAGAGGATCTTGGGAACAGACTATGTGTTTGCATTTGGAAGAGATGAGAGTGCACGTTAACATGGGCAAGCGCATTCGGAGGGCATGCGCAGGTGGAGAGCTGGACCAGGAGAGTCTTGATGAGCATGCGTGTTGCGGCACAGGAGAAGAGAAGTGGATCAGAGGCAGCCAGTGAAACGGCAGTGTGATTCCTACAGCAGGGCTGGCTACAGGCAGAATGGGGGATCGCATGCCCGCCCTCCCTCTCTCCCTCCCTCCCTCCATTTCTTTAAGCCTTGTTCATAGACATCTCTGCTGTCTGCTTTCTCACTTCTGCACACCTTCCCTGGCACACTCAGTCCTGATAATGTTCCACTGCTCGCACTGGTGGCCCAGGAGAGGACTCTGAAGAGTTACTGAGGGCTACGGGTGTATAGCCCAAGAGCTGTGGCCTCATTTCCTACTCTTCCCATTCTGTTAACAGAACAGGTGACACTGTGAACAGTTTCTGATGAATAAACCAGGCTTGTTTGTGCCAAACAGAGGAGTGACCCACGACCTGCCAGGACTGAGACTGCTTCTTCTGCAGCCCTGCCTGTCTCTCACTGTGCCTCTTCACAGCTTACCCTTTAGATCTGAGACTCCCGAGTCCTTGCTGTCTTACAGGCTGCGTGGCCGAGCACCCCTCTGTTCTGACTCTCACTGGGGAACAGCTTTAAGAAGGCTGGCCTTCAAACCTTTCCTGAAGTTCCAGCTGATGAACTTTGGAATCTGCCTTCACACACAAATCCTTGTTCTGACCTGAGGCTCCTTCAAACAACCTGGATCCAACCTCTTTTCTTACAGTAGACACCTGCTGCTTGAGCTCTTCCTGAGCACTGTCCACGCCCATGGGCCTCTGTCCTCACCTCCCTGAGGCTGCCCAGCCCTCTGCTCTGCAGGCCTGTCTGCTAGCAGCTATGTGCCTCTGTCCTCACAGTCTGCAACAAGAACTAAGCAGGCTCATGCCGACAGGTCGTCTGCTTTCCTCTCAGTGCTTTATGTGTCTCAGCCTCTTCCGAGTCACTCAGGACTTTCAGGAGAATCTAAACACAAGTGGGAATGGGTTATTACATTTCAAAAGAAAAAAAAGGATAGTAGCAGTCCTTTCCAAAACAAATAATCTTTTTTAACAATCTTTCTGCCTATTAAGACCTAGCAATCAGATTAATAACTAAATATTGAAATTTCATGGTAAAAAACTGGGATTTGTTCTTGTGAATGTTAGGCCTGTAAAGTCTTGTTCATTTTCTAAGCCAGTCAATATCTTTATCTGGATCACAGAATGAGATGTATGCTCTGAACTTCTGAGAGAAAATCAATTGTGGTAGAGGAAAATGGCTCACGGCGCCCCTCCCCGGGCAGGGGCAAAGCTCATTGGAGGAATAAAGTGCTTTTCAGACAAGTTTTACCTTCTTCTCTCAAGACTTGTGACCTGGGAGCCGCTCACTCTTCTCTGTTCCAGCTTGCCGGCCTGGAGTTGTGCTCAGCCGTGGGTTCTTTCATCTCCAGAGCTGATTGGCCTGCATTTCTCCTTATTTTCACAGATTTTTTTTCCCTCTTTTGTCTGATTTTATAGCTATTAGTTGCTTCATCTCTGAGAAATCTTTTTTTGGAAGTGGCCTATAAGCCAACATACATATGAAATTCAGGTTGATTTGGTCACAGCTTCAGAGTGTGTGACTTGCTCCTGCAGTGTCTGCTTGGTGTGACTGTCAGTTCCCACCCATGCAGAGCAGGAATGGAGGAGCATTCTCACCTCACACACTGTGAAGGAATGCTTGCAGGCACTTGGAGCCTTACACAAATGCTTATCTGCTATCCTAGTTGGAAGCAGTCCCGCTAGGTGGGTGTAGGCTAGTCACCTTGCTTCATTTTCACTCTGGATCTGTGGACACTGTGGGGGTGTGGCTGGACCATCTCACAGCAGCTAATCACTCTGTAGACATAAATGGTTTTAGACCATTCCTCCACTGTGCTGGGTACCACGGCGTCTCACACAGCCGGTTGGAGTTACCTCTTGCTTAATTTACAGGGATTAAAATAGAACTTTAAAATGAATCTTCTAAGTGTGTGTGCTGATGAAATCCTTGAAATACCAATTGAGAAAATCCGTTTCTCTTTTGCTAATGGTGCTGTGTGGACACTTGCAGGATCACTAAAGAGCACCATTTCAGCCCCTACTGCCGAAGCAGGCTGTTTTCAACTGTGGACAAAAGTTCCACGTTAGTACAAACCGCTGTGTTACTAAGGTTGGCGTGTGTTCTCAGGAAGCCGTGTGCTCTGTGTTACTGAGGTCAAGGTTGGTGTGTGAGGTGGTGTGTCAGCCTTGCTCTCACAAAGCCGTGTGTTCTCTGCTTTGGCTGCAGCCCCACCACTTACGTTTTGGATGAAGATGAACCGCGGTTCCTTGAAGAAGTTGATTACAGTGCAGAGAGCAATGACGAGTTAGAGGCTGAATTAGCGGAGAACACAGGCGATTATGAGCCTTCTGCCCAGGAAGAAGCCCTTTCTGACTCTGAGGTATCAAGAACACACCTGATTTGAACTTCCTACCATCTTTGTTAATTGCCAAGAAGAAATGAAATGTCTTGGTTTTTGTTATGCAGGAAGTTTGAGAGGGACGAGCATTTAGACAGCTGACTCAAAGAAGACAAAAAGGAACTTGGGCCTGTTTGGTTTCAAGACAATAAATATATTATTAATTCATGATATAATTGGCATTTGTTTTATTTTAGATATTCAATGTACTTTATATAGCATTGAATTATCAAATGATAGATTTACTTTAAAAAAAAAAAAGAACCCAAGTATCATTGCATGAATTTTTATCTCCTGTGGCACCTTCATCAAGTAGATAAATTCAAAGTGTGTCCGAATACAAAATCTAAATTATAGAGTGTTGAAAATCACTATATCTGTACATGGATTTCTCCAGATGTGTTTGTGTGGAGGTGGGTAGTTACTGAAGATAACCACTCTTCAGAAGCATGGAACTGTGTATTGTGGCTAAACTAATCCAGAATTTGCCTCGAATTCTACATTCTCCATTTATCAAGTTAAATAAAAACTATATCAGATTCTGCATTTATCTTGTCATCTTTTTAACCAGCTCAGAGTTTTTAGTGTGTAGAATTTCTAAAAACCCCATATCTGAGCATGATAAAGAGCCTAGTTTCCCAGTCTTAAGATTGGGATGGTGTGGGATGCCTGTACCCCCTCAAGCTGCCCTCTTCTCAGCTGTGCACACTCGTGCACACACTGAGAGACCCTCACTGCAGTCAGGACGTGAGCACTAACCGTTGCACTTGCACGCTTGACTGATTCACACCTCACGAGCTAACTGTGCTCCTGGGCTTGGGAGGTGCCATGTTAAAGCATGCAGTACTAGCAGGAGCCCTAGGTAACCCCAGTCAATTCAAACTGTTTCTTGCAGTGACACTTTGCCAAAGGTTGACATTCTGTAGCAAGGGTAACTGTCATCACTAAACAAAGCAAACTCAGGGACTGCTTTAAGAGATATGTTTTTGCTGTTACAAACAAAACCTGCAAAGACTATACCTTAGCCAGTACTCTGTGCTTAGTGGCTATGTGTCTTCTCCTTGCTTATTCCTAAATTAGTCACTTTTAAACCGTTTAAAATGGAAAACAAATTATTAAAGTAGATTTTGGATTTATACATGTTTCCAAATAAATGCTTTAAAAAAATTCATATTTAAATAATATAGGTTCTCTTTAGTGTCTTGAGAGCCATTTTTAAAATAAACTTTGAATACTGTAAAAAGAAGTGTTGGACAGGTGTGGTGGTAGACACCATTAATTAGAAAGCAGAGATAGGAAGATCCAGAGTCAAGGCTGGCCTGGGCGATGTGGACCCTGTCTCTAAAGAAGGTGGTTTTTCCTTCAAGTTATCTGCTCCTTACTGAGTCTCGGAAAGTGAAATGGTATAGACCATGGCTGTGAGCCGGTCCTGCTCTCCCAGACATGCAGTTCTGAGAGGACAGTGATCATTTAGTAACGTATTATTCAATCACTTATCATTGGAAATAGCTACTTTTGTATTTTAAATAATTACACATTTTGTTACAACTGCACTTCCAGAGGATATACTCATAATAGACCACATGTGAGGTTCTTGTCTCTTACCAACTAGGAATTAACAACCGAGACACTGATGTATCAAAAGCAGGTGTGGCCGCACCACACCTGCTCATGAACACTTGCTGCATGTTGAGGAAGCACGTCTACCAGTGACAAACCTGGGTTACTTTTCTCAAGTAGTTGCCAGGTTTAAAAGAAAGCCTTTATGGTTAAAAAGTTTAAAAAAAGGTTAAAAGGTTAAAAAGTTAAAGTTAACCTTTATGGTTAAAAGTACTTTCATAAATTGTTTAAAATTAAAAATGATTCAATATCCCAACTTTCCTACTTGAGGGTATCATATTTTATCATTACTCTCAAAAATTTCCCTATGTGTTTTTTAAAACCTGTGGGCCCTACTGTCTTCAGGAGTTCAAAAACGTTTGAGACACTTGCTGTGCACAGGACCCCGGCCACAGTGGTGAGGCCTGGTGTGGACAGTGAACCCAGGAATTCTCCTGCATCTGGAACTTTGAACTTGCTACCTCTAGCCCGGTCTGACCAGTCGCTTTTGAGTGGCAGTGTGCAACATGACTACCTAGAGGGCTTCCGCACACACACACTGCTGCCCACGCGGTCCATGCGGGGCCTGAGAGCCTATGTTACTACAGATTTCCAAGGAGAAGTGATACCCACACCGACACTCACGGTGTTAGCTCACGTGCTCTTTCAACATCACGCTTTACTGAGCATCGTGTGACCTGGGAGCTGGGATGGGCACCAGGGAGACCTTGGGCTGAATGCTTTGTAGAACAAGGGGACTAGTGCATAGAGGCCAGGGTGTCACTTAGACACTGACCTAAGAGCTAGCTTCATGTTCCACAAGTGAGAGCCTGCTTTGCCTTCGCCCAGAGAAGGAATATTAAAAATTGAATGGTCTTTTCTGAATTGATGTGTTTATAAATGTAGACAACAACAACAAAAAACCTTGGTTCAGAGTGGCTTTGTATTGTCAGTTTTGTTGGAATTTAGGAGGAATCTCTGCCACTTTGTTAAGAATCTGTTCTGTATATAGAAACATTGTTTGGAGTCCTGCTTGAGAATAAGAAACCCAGAATTGTACTCCTGGTGGCAGGCCCACAGTCACAGATCTGCTGTGTCCTGGTGGCATGTTCACAGCCACAGGTGTGCCATGCATCTGGTAGCATGCCCACAGCCCAGGGTGTACTAAACATCTGTGTGCTGTGTCCTGGTGGCATGCCTACAGCCCAGGCTGTGCTATGTCCTGGAGACATGCCCACCACCACAGGTGTGCTGTGTCCTCATGGCATGCCCACAGCCACAGGTGTGCTGTGTCCTCATGACATGCCCACAGCCCACGGTGTGCTGTGTCCTCATGGCATGCCCACAGCCACAGGTGTGCTGTGTCCTCATGGCATGCCCACAGCCACAGGTGTGCTGTGTCCTCATGACATGCCCACAGCCCAGGGTGTGCTGTGTCCTCATGGCATGCCCACAGCCCACGGTGTGCTGTGTCCTCATGGCATGCCCACAGCCATGGGTGTGCTGTGTCCTCATGGCATGCCCACAGCCCAGGGTGTGCTGTGTCCTCATGGCATGCCCACAGCCATGGGTGTGCTATTCTAAGCCTCTAATCTCCACATTAAGATGACCATGTGTCTACACTGAAGTAGACAACACAGGAAGTGCACTAATGCAAGTGGTGGTGTGTGTGATTCAAAAGGAAATGACATCAGTGACGCAGTGACGCAGCCTTCAAGTCCCTCTTCTTACATATGCTTCAAGAATTATAACACACAAATTTAAAAATGAATATTTTTCTTTTATCTCAATGACGGTTTGGTAACTCTATTCACAACTAATTTTTTTTTTAATTAGGAAAAACCTACTGACTACATAGTGTGGCTGAAACATGAGTCTACTTTATACAGCCATTGCTTAAAATATTTCTCTGATTAAAATATATTCACATCCCATGACATAAAAGGAAATCTAAAAGAAATTTGGTGCTCTTAATGAAAATAAATATTGCAAAGGATTAGTTCTTGAAGTGTTACATGGACTTGTTTTCCATTATTGGTACAGGCACCTGTACCAGGTAGGTGACAATGGCTGTCAGCACTGTGTCCTGTA
>CM052714.1:3727747-3747475 GCA_028551405.1 Uromys caudimaculatus
GTGGCTGTCAGCACTGTGTCCTGTACCAGGTAGGTGACGGTGACTGTCAGCACTGTGTCCTTTCCTTGGTGGCACCTGCTGGTACTAGGCCCCTGTCACAGCTAATCACATACTTCTTGGCTGGCTACTGATAGAATTTGAGTGCTTGTTTTCAGTTATACCTGAAATATTTCATCAATCGCTAAATCTGAGTGGCCCTCCAATTTACTAGCCTGGGCCTTTTTCCAACTGTAAACCACATAAAGGTTCCTGGCTTTGCAAGTGTGAAGAAACTGTAAAAGGGAAAGATGTTTGTCATTGGAAATTGATATAGGAAAGATCTGCAGTTGTGCTTAGCCTGTAGTGCCTGACCACATGCATCCCAAAGTAACTATACATACCAGTATATTTTTAGACCACCGTGTTAGATCTCAGCCCCCAAGGATAGGACACACTGGAATTAGGGCTTGGAAAGTCAAAGTAATCTGCACCTGAGGAAGCAGACTGTCTTTGCTGCGGGTTGTTCTGAAGGTGTAGTCAGTGGGGAGTTTTAGACTTTTCATTCCTAGGCACTAAAGTCATTCTTGGTTCTACTCACAATGCTGTAGACGTTTTTTGTCTTGTATCATTGGTGAATTTGGTTGTTTTTTTTTTTTTTTTAAACTCATTGTCTACTTCCTTAGACATGGTTGACAGTTCATGGTTGATTTGTCCTTTGAGAATGTAGAACAAATGAAATATTAAATAATTTCATACAGATAAAATTTAAAATCCCTTCTCAAATGAGTATTGTTATTTTGTTTTAAACAATCTTTTGCAGTCCTGGAGATTGAACTTCAACCTTGCACATAGTAGGCAAGCACCCTGCCACTGAGCTATAGACCCCAGAAAGAATTGCCATTTGCACTGTTCAGAGCAGTGTTTAGGGCTTACCTATCTTTGCCAGCCTTTGCTTCTCTACCCTAAAAGCCAAGCAAAACAAAAATAAATCCCAAATGAAATCACTGTTACCTGTGTGCTGAATCCGGATCCTCTCAAGGGTGGGGTAGACACGAGGTTGCCCTGAGCATCCCCTGGTCCCCGTACCTCGCCTCTAAGCACCCACTGGCTCTGTCCTCCACCCCTGAGCACCCCCTTGTCCCTGTGTTTCACCGCTGAGCACCCGCTCGTCCCTGCGCTTCGCCCCTGAACACTCATTTGTCCGTGTGCTCAGCCCCGAGCACCTGCTGGAGCACTCCCTTGTCCCTGTGCTCAGCCTGTGTTCAAGGAGTGCTAATCCGCACCTTCAGTGATGGAGCATGTGACTTGAGTTGTACCATGTGGCACATTCCCAGTGCCGACCACAGGCATTGGGCTGGGGTGGGCTTGTGGTCTATCTAATCCAGTCTAAGCAGAAGGACTGTCAAAGCTTCCTTAGAGGATAGAGCCAGTGGCAGCCACCACGACAGGAGAAAGCCTGAGCCAAGATGGTCAGAGACACTGGTGTCTTTCCATCGTCTGCATATGGAGCGGTCCAGGAAGCATGGCTCTCAGCAGTATACTGCACACCTCATTGTTGAAACTACTTAAGCAGGAAGTTCTATCTCTAGGAAAGTCTGTCTATTTACACAGGCATATGTGAAACCTATCTGAAAAGCCAGCATTTCAGGGTCCCTTTCAGAAGGGGGTACACCCAGAGCACACATCCCAAGAGTCAAGAGTGAGTTCTACCCAAAGCAGCTCTGAGGGCGGCAGGCCTGCAGGGGTCACCTAGAGGACCCCTAAACTAATTATTTTCTGCCCACCAGAAGCAGTTGTAGGGCCTGAAAGAAGCTATGTTTAAAGGAGCAGCACATGCTCCTAACTAATCGGCGTTTCCTCCAGCGGTGCCTCTAGTAGTGGTGACCGGCATTAACTATGGGCCCATGGGACTATTCAGCTGGTCACCGACCAAGCCTGACACCTGGATTTGATTGCTGGACCCCACATGCCCAAATTGTCCCTCTGACCTCTACACATGCACTGTGGTATGTGAGTAACACAAGCACACAGACACTCGGCTCGTACACGCACATATGCACGTGAACATGCACACACGTGTGCATGCACACAGTGTAATAAGCTTTGAATATTATATATGGATGTCGAAATCAAGTACCTCTCTACATGGTGCATTAGGGTAAACTGAGTCCAGGGAGAAAGCAGGATCAGACATATCTTTATTGAGTTACTTTAACTAGGCAAAGATTGAGAATGAGAGTTGACAGTTCCTAGCCCAGGCAGATAGAATAGGATGAAGTGTTTGTATTGCTCATTTACTTTCCTCTCCTCTTTGGGTGGGAACTGTACATCTCTGCTTTTGTTGTCCCTACAGAATCCATAGGCGAACACTTGAACAGTCCTTTATGGAGAGCGTCTTGAACAGTTATCTCAGTCCAGTATCATAAAGTCACAAATCAACAGATTCTGTTTTCCATTTATTCAGTGTGTGTGTGTGTGGGGGGGTGCTAATGTGTGTGGCACTGTGCACATACAAGTGTCAGGGCAACTTACAGGAGTGGGTTCTCTCAGTATGTGGGTCCCAGGAAACAAACTCCATCACAGGGGTGGTGGCAAGCACCTTTTCCTGCTGAGCCATCTTGGTGGCCCAGCCTTTTGACCTGTGAAGAGACCGGAAGGCCATGTTAGACATGGACTTGCTAGTATAGAGTCAGGCAGAACCTTGGGCTAGTGTTGGTGCCACCTGCTTTGTTATACCCAAGGTAGCTTGTGATGTGTGCCTCCCTTTGCAAGGTGAGTTCATTCTATGGCCTCTATTAACAGGTCCTAGTAAAATATGTGTGTTTATCACCACATGACGTAGGGTTCCTAAGGATGTGGGCTGGGGCACTGACAAAGTGACTGATTCGGATGGAGCAATCCCCCTGGTCCTTTGTGACAGGTCTCAGTGGGAATATTTTCTTTCTAACCTGTGTAATGGGCCCTGTAGTTTCCAGAACACTGTGGAAAACTGGTCAGAAGGCAGCACACCCAATGTCTGTTTCTAACCATTTATCCTTTCCCCCCTTCGTAAAAGAAAGAAACCATTAAGTCTTATCAAAATAACTAATGGTTTAGTACAAACCCTTTTCCATCTGTCTTTTTTTCCCCTTAAGGCTCATAAAAGCTGCTTTTATTTCTGCCAGTGGCAAAGGAGGGGAAGCATTTTGTCCAACATTCTTACTCCAAGTATCTTTTCTATAACAAAGTTGATCAAATTTTGCTTCACTTTCATTGAAGAATTTGTGGCTTTACTACAAAGGTTTATTTTGTAGCTTCAATGTCACCTTTGAGTGGCAAGGCTAAGTTAGAAGCCCAAAATTACCTATTTTTTTCAGGTTCAATGGGAGTTACAATAGCATTTTTATATCACAGAAAAAGGCGACCTGAGTAGGCACGCAGGCTTTGTATTTCATTGGTTTACAAGATTTTAGCAAAACTTAGGATGTTGTAGTCACCAGACAGGTGAGTTCAGCCTGCACCATCTGAAGAGTTCACACATTTGTGAGTGTGAGTGCTTAGGAGAAGAGGTGGAGAGGCAGTAGTAACTGTCCGGAGCCATTCTGATCAGGGGCCATCCAGCCATCCCCACGCAATGGCAGGACACCATGCTCCTCCGCCTGCTTCTGCTTTGCTTCATTTCGTATGGGAAGCATACAGAGAAATACATCAAACTAATGAAACCTTACCCCTACCAGTCAGTCTGGACTGAGCATGAAGAGGACTTTCTGCTTTGATGGTTACCAAGGTTAAAGTCGCCACTGCATTATGGGCATGGCTCTGTGAGATATGTCTGGGAATAACATGCATTTGTACATATGCATACACATACCACTGATCGTCATGACAAACCTGTGATGAACATTAACCCCACTCGAAGTCACACAGCTAACGGATGTTAGAACATCGGTGGAATGTAGACAGCCCTATGGAACATTGTCACAGTGTTTTACAGAGTTAACAACCTGCAGGAGCTGGCTTCACAGCTAGTGTGCTCTGGTGATAGGCTTATGGACATGGGGCCCACTATTTCGCTGCAGGGAGAATGAAGTCCGTGAAACTCTGGGATGTGTGCTGTAAGTCCTCATGGTGGCTCTGAAGCTTGGCAGCGTTATCAGGATGGTTCGTCTCATGGTGCCTGCCTTCTCAGGCATAGCATGCATGCCTCGTTACATACCTCATCACCTTGTTATATGCATGTGCACAAATGATAGCTAGACACCGTACAATGGAGTCCCACCATGATGCCTACCAGAAATGTTCTTGCTGTTAAAACAGAGAGGGTCCTGTGTCTTGATTCAGAGAAAGAAAAGTGGTTACTGGGAAAAGAGTCACAGATCGAGGAAAACATAGTAAATGCACAGTTTGAGGAGAAATATCCCTTGTGCTGTTTGTTTATGTGTGCAGATCCTAAGTTGGAATGTGCCCCGTGTTAAGCATGTCCAGGATGCCTGCCATAGGTATATGCTGGAGAGGGACTCCTGTAGAGTCTGGCTGTGAATGCTAGCATCCAGGAACACCCGATGGGCCTGCAGGTACAGTCTGTGGATGGAACCTGGGAGGGGACACTCAGGATCAGACTGGAGAAGCAGATGTGCTGTAACAGTGATTGAATTGGCAGACAGTGGCAGGGCCTCAATGGCTGGACCCCCCCAACCCGTGCCCAGGATATCAAAGTTTTGGACTAAATACAAATGTCAGTTTGCACAAAGATACTAAGGTGTCTATTATAGCTCTCATTAAGTAGAAAATTGTTTCAGAAATACCAGTGTCTTATAGGGCAGTAGGAAGACAGACCAGGTCGATGCTCATTCTTGGACAATTCTTATCCCTTGTCTGCTCAGGAATTTATGGACATGTACGGCTGGCCGTGTGAATTCCCCACAGTTCTTTATTAAGATCATATTTTGTGTTGGTGCCTTCCCCATAATCAGCACCACTGTATGGTCTTCGCCGGCTCACAGTAGATACTTCAATGTTTTTGTAGAATCTATCTTAATTATATTCTTTTCCCTCTTCCAGCCCCTCCCTGATCTTCCCCACCCAACTTCACGATAGCGTGTGTGTTCTCTCTCTTAAAGAAAAAAACAAGAAAACAACAACAAACTAAAACATAAAACTAAAAAAGAGATAACCAACAAGACAAATTACCAAAACAGCCAGAGGTGGGGGGTGACTACCGAGCAACATCCTCCAGGCTCAACAGGACTGATGCACACAGAGGCTCACGGAGACTGTGGTAGCGTGCGCGAGGCCTGCACAGGTCCAAGCCATACAATAGCAGATTCGCTTTATTGTCCTTGCTTGGGAAGCCTTGATTCCTACCCACTGTGGATTTTTTCTAAACCTCGTGAATCTATTCAAAGGGACAAAGGACATCCTTGGGTGCTGTGACTTAGATACCGAATACTCCCTGATACTGATGTCTTGATGGCTTAGTCCCAAGCCTGTGACGCTATTGAGGGGTTATTGGGTCATGAGAACACTGATCTGGTGAATGGATTAATCTTTTGATGAGTTCATAAAATGGACTATTGGAGGGTAGGACCTAGCTGAAGGAAGCAGGTCATTGGAGGAAGTGCCTCAAGAGGTGTACCTGTCTCCTGACCCTTTCTCTCTGCTTCTTGGCTACCACAAAGTAAGCTACATTGCTCCACCTCCCTCCCTGTGTGTGGTGGGTTTGGGTGAGAATGTTCTCCATAGGCTTATGCATTTGAATGCTCTGTCCCCAGTTGGTGGCACTGTTTGGCATGTGATATGGAACCTTTCAGAGGCAGAGACTTGCTGCAGGAAATATGCCACCATTCCAGTCCTGTCTATCTGCTTTCTGTTCGTGATGGAAACGTGACCAGCCTGCGTCCCGTTCCTGCCAGCAGTCACGTCTTCCATGCCTTACACTAAAATAAACTCAGGTTGCTTTTGGTGATGGCATTTTACCACAACAGCAGGAGAGTGACACACCTGGCTATTGAGTTCCCACTTGCCACAGGCCCACAAGATGGAGCCAAGCACCCGTGAACTGAAATCTCCAAAGCCACTGAGCCAAATCAAATTTCTCTTCCTTAGGTGTTTATGCCAGAACAATGGCAGGTTGCTAACGGGGAAAACGAGTAGGCAGGAACTGTTCCTGCGACAACCCGGCTGTGTGCAGAGTCTTTGAACTACTTTATGGGAAGAGTTGGTGAACATTCACAGGAATGGTGCAGTGAGCAGAACTCACTGGGAGGCATCAGGAGACCAGAATGCTGAATAGGCCGTAAAGACAGCACTCCTGAGAACCCTGTCAGGTACAGCCTGTAAAGACAGCATGCCTAAGAATGCTGACAGGAACACCTGAGTTTTTAGCACAGGAATGGACCTCTGGGTATTGGCTTAGAGCCAGGAAGGCTACATTCTCCTGGCAAGAAACCTGTCTATGCCATTCCCTGAGACTCCTGTGAGGGGCTAAGTTTAATGGTGACAGGTTAATTAATCTAGAAAGTTCAAAGCAGCCCAGAGTTCAGAAAGTAGTGTGGATATTACTGGGTACTTTTGGCCAGGTTTATAGTGAGAATTAAAACAAAGAGCCAAGTGGAAAGATGTTAAAAACTTAAGAGCTTAGCTAAGAAAAAAAAAATCCATCTAATCCATGGAAGCCAAGGAAAGTACGGTTGCTAGAGAGATTAGAGCCATAGAAAAGGAAGCCAAGCATTTTGCACCGGACGGGGAAGATGCTGTGAAAGTGTCTTGGGAGTTGGCTGGGCCACACCACAGGCTCAAGAGTGGAACTGTGGAAACTCCTTCGGGAGACCGGGGTTTGAGAAAACTGCTCCCGTCTCTGCTCTCACAGGGACTGCCCAGGGAAATGTCTCTCCTCTTCCACCACCGGGCACTTGGAGGCCACAGAGACTGGGTTCTGCTTAGCTGCTGACACCAGCCACATGATGCTCACTGTGTAGACATGTAGAACATGAAGTTGTTGACTCAGGGGGCCTCCTCAAATCCCAAATGAAGGCTCAAGAGGACAGGCAGCGTGGGACCTGATTTAAATAACGTCTATGGGTGGCATTGAGAAATCTTTGGGTGACACAGAGGGGATATGTGCGACCTGTGATGACAAACATTTGGATGCTGTGAAGAACAGCAAAAACCAGAGCCTAGGGGGCATGGCCTAGCGAGCGAGCCTGGGTGTCCTGTGGTCCTGTGGATTAGATCTAAGTGAATTAGAACTGCTTTTCAGTTCTTAGCTAGTTGGGAAAAGCCACTGGGTCACCCTGAGTGTGAGTTCTCACATCTGTGAAATGGCAAGGGTGGTGTCTGCTTTGGCTTGTACGGGTTTGATTACATCTGCAGTGTCGGGTGGGAAACGAGTTCGGTAAACAGCGTGACTGTGGGTGGCAACCCCTTTGTCTCCGTTTCAATTATTCCACTCAATGTTTTAGAATTGTTTTTCCTGTCCTGTAGAAGATTTCGTGTTGAGGGTCTCTGACATCACTTACCGGTATCTTCCCAGATGAAGGAATCCACTTCAAGAGAGACCCAGGGACCCAGTTCCCCAGTCCACCCCAGTCTTGTGACCCAGCTTCCGGACTCTGGATTCTGTCTCAGTCTCCTCAGGCCCTGCTGATGTTTGCTCTGCTACTGGGTCCACTCAGACTGAGCATGGGGACTAATGTCAGGCTTGTCTTGTGTTCTGCTGACAGTTGTGTGGTCCGTGGCATCACTGATAGCTTTGACTCTGTAGCTCTGGGAATAACCTTTAAGAAGTGATTGCGACCACTCCTCCCTCCCAAATACAGATTCCCTTAGCCTAATAGTAAGGCTTCTAAGTGGTGTCACAGGAGAACAGCGGGAAGGCAGCCCATGTAAAATGAAAACCAGCGCAAATGGGACTCAGTAGTAACACTGACTGTCTCATCAGTGGTCCCTGGCTATGTTGGGACACGGTATGGTCTATGATTATATTTGGACATTTTATATTTTAAAAGATGCAAAATGTCAAGCCGTTGTCCAGATACCGGTGAAGATTTTGAGTCGTTTGCAGAAAAGTATCGTAGGTCTGAT
Organism: Uromys caudimaculatus; assembly: GCA_028551405.1. Classification (NCBI taxonomy): domain Eukaryota; kingdom Metazoa; phylum Chordata; class Mammalia; order Rodentia; family Muridae; genus Uromys; species Uromys caudimaculatus. Next base: position 3,735,788 of record CM052714.1, read on the forward strand.
ACATCACCTGCCTCCTAGCACGCACGATCTCACATACACACATGCCCAGACTTCCACACCCCCATGCACATGTGTGTCATCACAACCACAGGTTGATGTTTCTGTCCTTTGTCAAAAGTTGTACTTCCTACTGCTTTCAGTTCTATCCAAAATGAAGCTTTTCCCCCGTTGCTGAGATGACTTGATTGTTCTGTTCTTGGAGGAGACACGGAAGCTGCCCTGGGATCAGAGAGTGAGAATCTGCCTGCTAGCTGCCCTTCAGTTGGGGCATATGTGCTCTCATCCCATCACCAGAACCCGGGAGGCACAGGCAGTGTCAGTCCACCATGATGGGCACCACTGATAGACCATTGTTTGCGCCGTTCTTGGAGTGACTTTGGCCATCTTTAATTTTGAATGTGTGAAGGTAGGATTTTTTTTTTTTTAACCGCTATTTCTTCCAAGTGTGGTCTTACTTGTGTCCTTGGTACACAGAAGATGAACAATGAGCAAGACTCTTCTAAGCCCAGAACCCTAGGTAAGGTGAGGTAGAGACTTGAGGTTTGTAGGAGACATTCTGGGGCAGGAGTCTGGTCTGAAACTGGTTCTCTAGCCAATCATTTGAAGTCAGTGGCCATGCATGAGCCAACTCTTGCATGCCATGAGACCAATGTTGGAGGTGCCAGCTGCAGACACCATGAAGCCCAGAGGACCCCACACCTCCTGAAATACCCACCTCAAGTGCCAACACCTGTCACAGCAAACAGGAAGACTTGCAGCTGGGGGCACTTCTGGTCCCATACTCTTAGCCCAACAAGGACACAATGAGGGGCAAGGACTATGTTAGAACCCAAAGGACGGGCGGAACACTGTTCATCTCTGCCTCTCTCATCCTCATCCCAGGATCTGGAGGATCACTGCTCTGAAGAAGAAGGGGGACGCTAAGCCAGACCCTTCCGGGTACAGAGTCAGGGACTCTCAAGCCAAGACTAGAGGAGGGAGGATGAGGATTAAGTTGCCTAGAGGTGAAACCTGCAACACATACACAAAGTATCATCAAAAGAGGGAAGGGGGAGATTAGATATAATAGGGCTGAAAAACACTGGACAAGGGCTGGAGAGATGGCCCAATGGTTAAGAGCACTGGCTGCTCTTCCAGAGGTCCTGAGTTCAGTTCCCAGCAACCACATGGTGGCTCACAACCATCTGTAACGATCTTCTGGCACATAGGTGTACATGCAGACAGAGCATTCACATACATAAAATAAATATATAAATAAGTCTTTAAAAAGAAAGGAAAAGTAATAGATAAAACACAGTCTCATGCTCCCACCAGGGTCGAACACTGCTCAAATAGCTGAGTGTAGGAATTATGGGTTACAGTGCTGGTGGGCTCTGGGGAAAGGGTGAGGCTCGATGGAGTCAGATGCGGTACACACACATGGATCAATATAGAATTAGATAAGGAAGGGAGGAAGGTGATCTCATCTATGTGAGGATGCAGGGAGGGGACAACTGCTCACCGCCCTTCCAGCCGTGGGCTCCTCCTCTTCCTCTGAGCCTTGGGACATGTGGGTGGCCCCCAAGCGGTGTTCAGCTACACTGCTTCCTGCTGGATGCTCTAGGGCCTGCCTGGGCACTGGGACAGGATGCTGGGCTAGGGTCTCTGTTGCATGCCTGTCTGCTGACCACCACTTCCTGCTGCCTACACAGAGCTGAAGTAACTGAGTCTGGCTAAGAACCGAGAGGAAAGGCAGAAAGTGACCAATACAATACATACAGCCATGGCCTGAACCCTTGGGTTTACTGCCTCTGTTCCAAGTAGAGGGCCAGGTGTGGCCACTCCTGTTTGGTCTTGACATCTCTCCCATGGACACATGCTACACATCGATGCCTGAAACCTGAAAGAGCATGGGCATGTAGCCATAACAGGTAACTTTGAAACTCAGTTGTAGGACTTTGTATCCATTTGTGTCAGTTAATTTGGTGTTGCTACAACATAAAGCACCAGTCTGGGTTCTTCATACAGCAAAGAGGTTTGCCTGATTCATGATTCTGGTGACTAGAAGATCCAAACAGTGTGGCATAGGTATTAGGGTCCACAAGAGGCCCCCCTGGACACAGCACAGCATGGCAGAAGACTGTAGAGGTGCAGGTAGATAAAGTGAGGAAGAGACTGGGAAGGACTGCCTCAGTTAAAACAGTTAGGTTTCCCGGGAGCTAATCCAGTTCTATGAATCCCACATAACCAGTGGTCATCATTGAAAATGGAGTACTGTGACCTAAAGATCTCTCTTTAGGCAGTCTTCTAAAAGTTTCCACTTACCATCTTCATTATATGGGAGACCAGCCTTGTAGACCAAAGCACGCAGAAGCCGTGTGACATGCTTCGGGGAGACTTGGCTGCACAGTAGATCTCTGCTTCCTTTCTTCATCCTGCACTGCACACAGGGAGTGACATCAAGGCTTTGTCCTTCCTTCAAGCTAGAGCAGGTCTACTCCCTTCCCTTATAGAACAGAAGCAGTTCCTCAGGCTGCTTCCTTGAACAGAAAGTTCCAAGTCCCCTAAATAGGAAAGCAAAGTGGCAGCTTACTGGTCAACCTGGGCAGGAGGCAGAGGGTGGTGGCCTTGTGCTGAGCTAGAGTGGTGGTGTTGTATCAGGGTCTTTTGTGTCTGTGCACATGTGTGCACTGTCTGTCTGTCTGTCTGTCTGTCTGTCTGTCTGTCTCTCTCTCTCTCTCTCTCTCTCTCCTCTCTCTTTGCCTCTATACCCCCACCTGTCCCCCCAAGTTCATCAAGTCTTTGGGTCATAGTGAGCTTCAGTCAATTCCTGGACTAGCTTGTGTACTGGCTGGTATTGTGTGTCAGCTTGATACAAGCTGAAGTTATCACAGACAAAGGAGTTTCAGTTGAGAAAATGCCTCCATGAGATCTAGCGGTAAGGCATTTTCTCAATTAGTGATCAAGAGGGGAGGGCCCCTTGTGGGTGGTACCATCTGTGGGCTGGTAGTCTTGAGTTCTATAAGAGAGCAAGCTGAGCAAGGCAGAAGAATCAAGCCAGTAAGAAACATCCCTCCATGGCCTCTGCATCAGCTCCTGCTTCCTGACCTGCTTGAGTTCCAGTCCTGACTTCCTTTGGTGGTGAACAGCAGTGTGGAAGTGTAAGCTGAATAAACCCTTTCCTCTCCAACTTGCTTCTTGGTCATGATATTTGTGCAGGAATAGAAACCCTGACTAAGACAGCTTGTCTCCTGTCACAAGGAGTCTCTCCAGAGCACCAAACACACACAATCCATATTGTTTGGGGGAGGATAATAGTTCAAGGGGTTTTGTGGGTTACTTAGAAATATAGAAGGAAAATGATATCACATTTGGGAGACACTGGGAGAAACGTCCAGATGCACCAGCACGCACAGCTGAGAATTTCTCATCTCTGTCTCTCTGAGTTGAGATTGTGCAGAAAAGGTGAGTTCTAGAGCTCCTATTCCAGTGAGCTCTGCAGCACAAAATGCTTGGAGCAGTCTTCCACATTGCAGCTTGTCAAACAGATACCAGGAACTTGGATCAGCAAGGAGGTGCAGAGGTTGGGGGAGATGCTTGCATTGAAGAGACAAAAAGAACAATCATAAGAGGTTTTGTGTCTTCGAGAGATTATTGAACTTCTCTGATTGTCCATTACTTCATCTATAAAAATGATCCGTTATGATGCTCCATGGAGTAGGGCCATGTCAGAAGACAAGGGTGCAGACCAGGCAGTAAAGGAAATGTGTACAGTGTAGCGGTGTGCCACCTGTGCTAGGAGCCAGGCAAAAATGAACTCCCACACTTGATACCCACTCCTATTTTTAACTGGGGAACAAATGGGACAAGGGGACGAAGGGTGACTCTGACCTGTTGTGGAGGAAGCGCATGGTCATGGGAAGGTGTGGTGCAGGAGAGCCTGGCTGTTTTTGTTGTTGTTCCCTTTGGGAGTTTTGCCTTTAGAAAAAGGTGACAGTACCCATGTGCCATTCCTGGGGGCAAGCCTGTCCCAGCTACTCAGGAGACTAATCATGGGTTCAAGGTTTGCCTGAGCTATGGGACAAGCAAGCAATACTCTGTCACAAACAAACAACAAACAAACAAATGGGACTGTTCAAATCTCCAACACCCATGTGAAAAGCCAGGCATGGTTGTGCTGGCTAGGGTCCTGGCATTGGGGCTTGGTGACAGGAGGATTTCCAGAGCTCTCTGATCAGCCAGCCAAGCTGCAACAGTGAACTTCTGATTCAGCAAGAGACTTTGTCTCAGGGTAGTAAGGCAGAGAGTCATAGGGGAGATACCCCAGGTTATGCTTTGCCTTCGTTACAGGGAGGAACGGAAGGTAAGAGAGGCTCTTTCAAACCTCTGTGCAAGAGTGCTGACCTCGCTTGAAGATGGAGCTCTATGAACTCAGGCGGGGCTTTATGAAGGCGGAGCTTTACAAAGGTTGAGTTTTTGTGACTTAGTCCCATCTTAAAAGTTTTTGTCAAACTGTAGGTGGCCATCACTATGCTGCTTCCTTCCTGGGTCCTCCATTCCACATACACCCCCTCCCCCAGTCTATGGTTTGTGCCTGTGCCAGTAACATATGATTCTGTCACTTATGGTTCCCTGGGAGAGTTTGAGATCAGGTATTGTGAGACCCCCCCCCCCAGCATTGCTTTTTCTCCTTAGGACTATTGGATTACTCAGAGTCTTTCATTCTTCCTCGTGAATTTTAGGATTATTTTCCTATTTCTTCGAGAGTGTCATTGGGGTACTGATGGGAACTGCATTAAACCTGCAGATCCTTCCCAGAATCCTGTTTTCCCCAATCTACCCTTTAATGTCTTTGACTCCTTGCAGAAGTTGAATTCTCAGCATTTGAATGGGATTATTTCTCTGATCTCTTTGCTGGTAAGTTCATTATGTTCCAAAAAGCTACTGGTTTTTCCGCTGAGTTTTTGTATGCTGCTACTTTTATGAACGCTATGCTCTTCGCTCCTATGTCAGTGCAGAGGGCTAAAAGCGACAAGATCCGGAGATGGCTCAGAAATGTGAAAACCCCAAGAGCAGAGGTGGGAGAGTCCAAGGCCTGTTGTGGAGATGTATCCTGGTGACAAAGTGGGGGACTTGAGCGTGTACACATCACAGGCGGTAATGGCGATGCTGTCAGATGACCTCAGAGTGTCAAACTGAAGAGAAAGCGCAGGAGAAGGGGCAGAGATGTACATATTTGTAGGACTGTCAGGGAGGAATGAGAATGGCTTGTGACTGAGCTGCAGACCTGAGAGGAACCATTGGGAATGGTGGCTGGAGACTCGACACGGGGCAGACACCCAAGGAAGCACTGCCTGCTGATGTGACGGCACCCCCACTTCAGGTTTCTACAGTCCCTCTAGTTTCTCATTTCCCTCTTGGCTTCTTCCCCATGAGATTGTGTGCTGCATGTTTGTGGGCAAATGTGCATGGCTGGCTTGAGTCTGCTGGGAGAACTGCTAAGAGAAGGAGAGAGAGGTTGGATACTTGGAGATGTCAGGCATGGGAAGGTTGGATCTAGGACTTGGCTCTGAAAAAGAGGGAGAGAATTTGTATCCTTTGTTTCTGGTTCTCCTGGCTCGCCTCCACCTTCCCACGGAGATTCCGGAGAAAGAAGAATCAAATGTTCATTAGCAGGACCCAATGTGCTGACATTTACACGTGACAGCACGTGGGTCAAAGCTGATGGCATTCCTGTATGCCAAACCTCTTCACATATGGAGCAGATCAGGTGACGCTGCCCTGTGGTTCACTCTGTAGCTTTGTAAGGCTGAGAGACAGTCTCACACAAAAAGGTTTTGAGACAGGGAGGGCATTGTGAGAACAGGAGGGAAAGCATCTCCCGGTGGAAGCCTGGCCAGCAGAATGTATCTTTTCCTCTGTGAACTAAGGGGCCCGTGGAACGAAATGTGAGGTGGCAGCAAAGAGGATACTGAAGGCCCTGTGAAGGGGATGGACTGCTGCGGAACTGATGGCGCCGCGCATGCGCAGAGCTGCTGTGCAGTGGGGGTAAGAAAGGCCCACCCTGAGAGCAGAGAAAGGAGAGTCCGGAGAGCGCTTCCATCAACCATCAGTGAGAGTTCTGGGTAGAGGCCTGGGACCAGCACAAGGTAACAAGGCAATGGGGGTTGTTGGAAAGGATATGGAGACGCCAGCAGGATAAGAAGAACAAATAGCACAATGCAAAACATAGGGTTCCACAGCAGAGAAACCAAAGCCAATTCAACGCCTTGGAATGGAGTGCGGGGCTGGTTTAAACCGGTGCCTGGTGGCGTTTCTCCTTCTTGGAAGATGGGATCCTCAGCAGCTGAACAGAATGGAAGAGCGTGTTTCTAATTATCACTTTGGGCCTTTGATCTGCTCTAATTATTTGTTTCCTCTGTAAACAAACTAGATTCACTCACTGGTGCTGGGCTTGGCTCACTTCTCTGCTTGGAGGTGGTTGGCAGTGGGCCACCAGTGCTTCCCAAATGACACCCAAGTGCCCTGGCTCCCACACACAGTGCAGACACAGGGCTTCCATGCGTGCTATAGATATGCAGGATTGCTGGCTCAGGTTGCCTTACTCCTCTGGTCTCTCTCTGTCTTTTCCTTTCCAGGAAGCTCTGGAAAGAGATGGAAGAGACCATGATACATCCAATCAAGCAAAACCGGCCGCACACAAGTGGAAGCACCAGCAGGTGGTAAAGGGCAGAGACATCATCATTAAAAATACCCAAGGCTCCTGGGTCAGTCTTGTGGGATTTATGGACTCAGCCCACACTTGCAACTTGAGCATCCAAAATGTAAAACCTCCAGTAACCGTAAGATAAAGGCGCCTCGTGGGTGTGGGTCACTCTTATGACCGGAGAAGGATTTTGGATATATTCTTGTGAATTCTACTTTTTAAAGCAATTTTTTTTAAAAAAAATTGGTCTTAGGATAGAATAGAGAGCATGTGCCTAGCCTGTGCTCTAGTCATTGATTGGCTGCCCTAGACCAGGCCTGTGAATTTGAGAATTAAAAAGTAATTTATTGAGGTATATGTCACACATTATATAATTCACCCACTTCAAGTACAATTTTCTTAAAGATATTTGCTTTTATGTGCATAGGTGTTTGCCTGCATATATGTATGTGTACCACATGTGTACTGTGCATGTAGAGGCCAGAAGAGGGCATGAGATCCTTTGAGACTGTAGTTACAGATGGTTGGAGCCATCATGGAGGTGCTGGGAATCAAACCCAGACCTCTGGAATTCTGTGCCCCTTCTTGTGACTCTTCTATGCTTCACACACTTACTGGTAGGTCTTCTCCTTTTTCCTAGACTCCAGTGACCACTACTCTACACGGTCCCTGTAGCCTCATTTTTTCTGAACATAAATGGGACTACATAATAGTCTGTCTTATTATGCTTGTCTCTTTTGTTTAGCAAAACATTTTAGAAGTCCCCTTGCATGCCCTGTGGTGTCTTTGGTGTCTCTTTTTGTTGTCGAATAAGCCCTGGGTAGAGTGTAGCCATGAGCCCTAGTTGGAGTATGGCTGGCAAGGTAGTGTTGACTGGCAGGCGCCTCTGAATGTCAGGTACTTGACTCCAATCAGCCTAAATCTTCAGTTGGCAAGTGATGAAAACCTGTTTCAACCAGGTTTCAATGTAAGCACACCAATGTACAGGGGAAGCTACGGGCTTATATAATGAGATGCCCATTGGCATCAAGACAACATCACCCATTTCAGGTTCCTTCCTGACAAGTGTGTTAATTCATAGATTTGACCTGGTGCTCTTTGACTAGAAGTGTCAGCTTTTGAGTTCAAGTTTATTAGACAAGTGCCCAGTTCTAGTAGCTTCGGAGAAGGTGTTTCATTGTCTATAGGCGGTTAGGGACTAGATAACAATAGGGAGGATTGTGTTACAAATAAACCAAATTAAAGGTTACATTTCTGGTTCCTGGGAAGCTTACAGCTTTGTTTTTCAATGGCTCCAAATTGTAGGATCCTTAACTATTTTCTCAAACTGTGAATCTTCTCAAGTGGACAGACAGAGTCTAGTCCAAATCTCTATTGTAGCTGGGGAAACAGAGGCTAAGGTACAGTGAGTCTGAGCAGCAGACTCGCCTTGGCATCTAAACCTTTCTGCTCAGCCATTTTCTCATGTAAGTCAGTCACGCATGCATTTGATGCACAGATATCAATTCAGCCCCATACATGAGACTTATTTAGGATGGAGGTAAGAGAGCAGGGTGCTGAAAATTTTATATTTCAATAGAATGTAACCGGGTGTACCTCCAACTTGCAGCAGGGTCTCTTGTCACTGTTGCCTTGAGAATGAAAGAAAACGAGAGACATTTGCACGTGGATAGAATCCACAGGAAGTGGATTAGGCCAACGGAGAAACCCAGCTCTGTTTCAAAGGGGCTCCTTGAGAGATGGATCTTATGCTGGTGTGAGTGTGATCTCCCCCATCTGTTCAAACCTCGTTCACCCTATGCCAGTCACGCCACTGAGGACTTCATGGGCCCCATTTCACCTTGTGGGGTTGGGATTATATTCCACTTTGAGAAGAGAAAACGGAGACACAGATAACTTAAATGACACTTTTGATAGATATTATAAAGCAATCAGGCAACAGACTGATTCTTGGAACTCATCCTACTGAGAGCTCAGTGGTCTGGATCCACAACATTTGTCTTTAAGAAAAAGGCTTCCAAGTGACACCTGGAAGGGAAGCCTACCTCAGCATTTCCAAAGCTCAGAGGAGGGTCTGCTTCTCACCCCTGCAGATGGCTGAGAGCAGGAATGTCACCTCTGAGGAGTCACCTGGCAGGGGGGTCATTGTGGGGAAGGGATATGTGTGTGTGTGTGTGTGTGTGTGTGTGTACTGGACTCCACCCAAGGGTGCCACCTGTGATCTGAGGTGTGGTAGGACCCTAGAGAAAGCAACTCCACTCCTGGGCTTTTTGATGTCCTACCCCTGGTTTTACCTCCCTGAGTTTCCCTTGAATATTACTCCAACCGCAGTTCTTGGCTGATTCAAGAGAAAGGGTCTTAATTATGGCATCAGGAAAGGGGTGAGGCAGAGGCTGGGGTGGCCTACAAGGTCCAGGAGGAACAGTCTCAGTCTGAGGCTCTCTTTCTCTCTCTCTGTCTGTCTCTCTCTGTCTCTGTCTCTGTCTCTGTCTCTCTCTCTCTTTCTCTCTCAAGATGATTAGTTTTCATTTTTGTGTGTGTAGGAGTGTTTTGCTGGCATGTATGTTTTGTACCACATGTGTCCCTGTAGTACATGGACGACAGATCCTCTGGAACAGGAGTTACAGGTGGACGACAGATCCTCTGGAACAGGAGTTACAGGTGGACGACAGATCCTCTGGAACAGGAGTTACAGGTGGACGACAGATCCTCTGGAACAGGAGTTACAGGTGGACAACAGATCCTCTGGAACAGGAGTTACAGGTGGACAACAGATCCTCTGGAACAGGAGTTACAGGTGGATGACAGATCCTCTGGAACAGGAGTTACAGGTGGACAACAGATCCTCTGGAACAGGAGTTACAGGTGGCTGTGGACCACAGGTAGGTGCTGGGAATCAAACCTGGGTCCTCTACAGGAGCCACAAGTGCTCTTAACCAATGAGCAGCTCTTCCGGGCTCCTTGATGTGTCTACTATGTTACTAGGGTTGATAAGGACCTCTCAGGGGCTCTCTGGAGCCTTCTCATCCCTCATCTGAGCTCCTGTGGAGCTGGGACTTACCAACTGATGCTTCTTGGCTATGGATCTCTGGATGGGGCAGTTATGCCCTCAGTCTGGGTATCTGCAGCAGGTGTGGGGGAATCTTTGTAAAGACCACGCAACAGACACTTGGGATTCTGTAGCCAGTCTCTATAGCATATGACTCAACTCTGCCACTGCTGTGTGTAAGCTACAGACCACAGGTATGGAGAAACTGTGTTCTGATCACTCAAACAGGGCAGGCCAGATGCAGTCCCTCAGGCTGTCTTTTGATGACATTGGTCAAGAAGGCAGGATAGCTGTGGTTGGCGCAGGATAGCATTGCCAGATGGAAAAGAGGTGTCAGGCCTCCTTGGAACCCCACTACAGATTGTGTCCAGCCAAGAGTACTGGCTTGGTAGGTTGAGGAATCTAGTTTCTAAGTGTCGTATTTTAGAGCTATGGAAAGAGATATGAGCCTAGATGGTGGCAATGATGGGGTCACTTGTCTGGCTTTCACTATAGCCTGCCAACTGGGTAAGTGACTAAAGGCTGCTAAACACTTTAGGGACATATCCCTTGTACAGTGCCCTGATTAAGGGCCCCTCAGGGTGCATGCCTGGCCAATTTATGGGATTTGAACATACTATGAGTCAGGCCAACCCAGACTCAGGGGCTGCAGAGAGTTCAGGAACATGTGCCTGGATGACCAGGGCCAGCCAGTCAGGACAGGCACAGACAGGCCAAGAGAGGAGTGAGCATGTACCTGAGAAGAATTCTAGAATGTGGCAGAAGGCACCAACAGGAAGATCAGGAGTTACACTTCCAGAGGACCCAGGATCAATTCCTAGCACTCACATGATAGTTAACATCTGTCTGTGATCTGTTGCTCTCTTCTGGTCTCTGCAGGCACTGAGGGTGAGGGTGGGGTGTGGGTAGGGTGTGGGTGAGGTGAGGGTGAGGTGAGGGTAAGGTGGGGCTGGGGTACGGGTGGGGTGTGGGTGAGGTGAGGGTGAGGTGAGGGTGAGGTGAGGGTGAGGTGGAGTGGGGTGAGGGTGAGGTGGGGGTGGGGTGTGGGTGGGGTGAGGGTGAGGTAAAGGTGAGTTGGGTGTAGGTGTACATGTGTTGCACAGATATGCTTGCAGGTGAAACATCCATACACATAAAATATAAATGAATAAATCTTTAAAAACAAAGACCTCAAAGCACTTGAACTGCACACTTCTCTTTCCTATGGAATAAGAGGCTACCTATTCTTGGCTCCAAAGACATCACAACTTCCAGGTCCTGATTGTTCTACCTGAGGCCTCTCCATGACCCTTCCATCTGTAGATACTCTCTTTCATGTAGGAAGACTATGTTTGCATCCTGTCTCAGACTGCTTTCTAGGTTCCTGAATTCACACTCTTTTAATGATGCCTTGCTTTGGAGAAACCAAAGGCCAGTGAGGTACATGCAGGGCCTGCTGCTTGCCTCACGCTACAATCTTTTGAAGTCAGGGACCAGGAGAGGATGTGGCTGCTGAGAGTTCTCAGAGTGAAGAGTCCAGTGAAAATCAGACAAGGAATTGGTGTTCCACATGATCTTCTCCTCCTGTTGTCTCAGAGTCTCTAATGTGAGAGGTTAAAGATGGATTCCACCCATCCCTGCAGCAGTGCTCCCAGAGTCTACCCTTCCCTGCAGCAGTGCTCCCAGAGTCTACCCTTCCCTGCAGCAGCAGTGCTTCCAGAGTCTACCCTTCCCTGCAGCAGTGCTCCCAGAGTCTACCCTTCCCTGCAGCAGCAATGCTCCCAGAGTCCACCCTTCCCTGCAGCAGCTGTATTCTCAGAGTCCACCCTTCCCTGCAGCCATGCTCCCAGAGTCTACCCTTCCCTGCAGCAGTGCTCTCAGAGTCCACTCTTCCCTGCAGCAGTGCTCCCAGAGTCTACCCTTTCCTGTAGCAGCAGTGCTCCCAGAGTCTATCCTTCCCTACAGCAGCAGTGCT
>CM052714.1:3747975-3763363 GCA_028551405.1 Uromys caudimaculatus
CAGCTGTATTCTCAGAGTCCACCCTTCCCTGCAGCCATGCTCCCAGAGTCTACCCTTCCCTGCAGCAGTGCTCTCAGAGTCCACTCTTCCCTGCAGCAGTGCTCCCAGAGTCTACCCTTTCCTGTAGCAGCAGTGCTCCCAGAGTCTATCCTTCCCTACAGCAGCAGTGCTCCCAGAGTCCACCCTTCCCTGCAGCAGCAGTGCTCCCAGAGTCTACCCTTCTCTTCAGTAGCAGTGCTTCTGGGAGGCTGGGAATTCTACTCATCTTTAAGAACATGTTTTTCTCAGCCGGGATGTCAGGTTCCCTGTGTCCTGCAACAGAGAATTTCTCAAGCTCAGCTCTTGCTGATGATTAGTGGCATTACAGGATCTCATCACCTGTCACCATACAGGTGCCTCCAACTTGCAGCACAGATCCCTTCCCAGGGGACATGCCTCTGTCCACATGGAAAACAGCCAAACAGAGCACAATTGATGACCTTCCGGGGAACACTACTCAAGGCCTTAGGAAATCTGCTCTTCATGGAGACAACTGAAGTTGTCTGCAATTCAGTTCACCCCTGCCCCCAGCCTTTGGAAGTTAGAGCGAGAAGTTTCCTTGGTAGAAAAGCTAGGATTCTATGGTTAGGACAAATATACGTATCCCCCATGACAGTATTTCTCATCCTGGGTGTCCTAACTCCTTTGGGAGTTGAACAACCCTCTCACAGGGCTTGCCTAAGACCTCTGGAAAACACAGATATTACATTATTGTCCACAACAGCAGCAAAATTACAGATATGAAATAGCAACAAAAAAATTTGTGATTGGGGTCGCCATACAGGAACTGTGTTGAAGGGTCATGGCATTACAAAGGTGAGAACAACTGCCCTATGCCTAATCTAGAAACCTCCTAAAGATGGAATCTGAAGAGGCAATTCCTGGTCCCTTTGGAAACTCAGTGGTGTCACGTGATGTTTTTCTGGAAGCTGCCTGATGAGAGGATGTTTTGTTGAAGCAGACGAGTGAGAGGGCATTTGATGTTTGGAAAGAGTGTAAGTAGAACCTCAGAGACAGTGAAAGGGTATTCTTGCACTGCTACACTGTGCAACGCTTTGCTGGTCTTAGCTGGTTTTCTCTAGCTGTGCAACGCTTTGCTGGCCTTGGCATATATGAAAAAGAAGATGTAATTTAATGCAGAGGATAGAATCGCTTAGCTGTTGTTGTTTCCTTACATCGAGGGCAAGACCACTGTGGTAGAAAGAACAGGGACTTTTGGGAACACCGGAAAACACGTTCTGGCAAACAGTGGTTAATGATCAGAGACCCAAATTAATGGTACAAATGAATGGTGTTGAAATAGAGGGTTTGGTGGACATAGGAACTCACATTAAAATACTTTCCCCAAAGTCTTGAAATACAGATTGAATACTTCAGAAGGTTTGTACACAGTTTAGGTGGTAAGTTACCACAAAAAGGACAAAGTGTCTGATGGATTAATGGTGGGGGACCAGCAGGGCAAACAGGGAAGCTGAGATCTTATGTAGCTGACATACTCATACATTTCTGGGGAAGGGATCTTTTACAACAATGGAGAACCCAAATTAATATTCCTGTAACTCTGGAGACAGCAGATGAGGAAATTAGGGGTGAGATGTTAGATACTTCTGGGGTAGGAATTGATAAGGGTGATGGATAACAATCACAAGCTGTGGCCATGGTCCAAACACAGGACACCACAGGGACTGAATTTCCAAATTTATAAAAGGGGGCACTGCTGATATACCAACAGCCTTGCCCCTAAAATAGTCATCAAACAGACCTGTGTGGCAAGAGCAGTGGCTCACAACAAAAGAAAAATTGCAGGCACTTGAACAACTGGTACAAGAGCAGCTGGAGGCTCAACATATAGAAGAGTCCCTGTGTTTGTTGTAAAAAATAAATCAGGAAAATGGAGGATGGCGAGTAGAACCCCACACAGTGAAAGCTGCTTCTGCATTGCTGTGCCATGCAGCACTTCGCTGCTCTTTGCTAGCTGTGCAATGCTTTGCTGGTCTTTGCTAGTCTTCGCTGTTCTCCACTTTATAGAGAGAAATGTCCTCAAAGAACTTCTTGTGGTGTTCCTGCTGATTCTTGCCCATTCAGTGTTTTGAGAGTCTTTTTTTTTTTTAATTATGAAAGAATGTTGAATGATCCCAAATTCTGCATCGATTGATCACTATGTGAAATTTTAAGAAACTTTTGTATTGATGCGGTATACCATACTCATTGATTTTTATATGTTGAATCATCCTTGCACCCGAGAAGAAAAAAGTCTGCCCGATTGTGGTATATGATCTTTCTTAACATTAAAAGTTTTTTAAATTGCATGTATGTATGTATGTATGTATGTATGTATGTATGTATGTATGTATGTATTTATGTATGTATTTAGTGTTTTTGTGTGTGTCCTATGCACACACATGAACCATGGTGCGCTTGTAGGGCTAAGACAAGAACTGTCAGGAGTTGCTACTTTCCTTCTGCCATGTGCGTGTGTCCTTGGGGTCGAACTTAGACTGTCAGGCTTGGCAGCCATTGTCTTTATCCGCTTACCATCACACCAGCCTCGCGAAAGATCCTTTTACTATGCTGTTCGCTCTCATTTGCTTTTGTTCTTTCTGTTGGGGATTTTCGAATGTTTCCATCAGGAATGCTGGTCTGCTGTTCTCTTTTCTTAAGCTCTGGTACCAGGCTACTGCCGAGCTCCAAGAACTGTCCTAGAAATGTCCTTCCTCCGCTACTTAAAAAGGGCTAAACATCTGTGTGAATCCAGAGAGAGCCGCCTGGTCTGGGCTTTCCCAGCAGGTTCTGAATTCTGACTCATACTCCTGATAGCTTGGTGTAGATGGGCTCTTCATGTCTCACTCCTGGGAGCACATGTACATCCGGGAACTTAGCCAGTTCTCCTGTTCTCCTAGTTTTGTGGGTTTGCTTATACTTTGCCTGCTAGAGATCCTTCTGTCTAAACTCCACCCCACAGTTACCTGGCAATAGCCAGGTACGCTCCTCCCCCACAGTTGTCTGACAACAGCCAGATGGGCCTGGCCCACTATAAAAGGGGCTGCTTGCCCCTCCTCTCTCTCTCTTTCTTTTGCCTTTCTCTTACATCTCTTACCTCTCCCCATTCCCTTCCCCCCTCTCTCCCCGTGGTCATGGCCGGCCTCCACCTCTCTACTTCTCTACTCTCTTCTTCTCTCTGCCTTTCTCTGCCTCTACTACCCTCTTAACTCCCCTCCCCATGCCCTAAATAAACTCTTTTTCTATACTATACCTTCGCGTGTGGCTGGTCCCTCTGGGGGAAGGGATGTCTCTGCATGGGCCTACTGAGGCACACCCTTCCCCCACACCTACCTCCCCATACACCCATATAACATATATCTCTATTTATTTTTATAAACACATCAGTTAGGGCAAGTCTACTTTTTCACTGCTAGTTTTATTTATTTCTACCGTTCTTTTCCTACTTAGTCTAGCCAAGTGTTTGCCAATTAAAAAAAACAAAATAAAAAAAAACCTCTTGGCTTCATTAATCTTTTTCATGGTCTGTTTTCTGTTTTGTTTATTTTCCTGCTTTCTGCTAACACCAGCCATAGCTTCCCCCTCTTTCTTTAGTTCTTTGAGATGGAAAATTAGATTTCCTTTTCGATGTGGGCATGGAACTTCCCCATGCTGTCTGTGCTGGATCCCATGAGATTTGGTTTCCTGTGTTTCGTTTTCATTTGTTGAAATGTGTGTGTGTGTGTGTGTGTGTGTGTGTGTGTGTGTGTGTGTGTGTGTGTGTGTGTGTGTGTGTTTAAATTTCCTTTTTGGTCCCTCTTTCAGCCAATGACATTATATTTGGCATATTGTTTAATTTCCACATACTTATGTCTTTCCACATTCCTTCTGAGTTTTTCCCTGCCCTGTGCCTAGGGAAGCTCTTGGTAGTATTCTTTTTTTTTTTTTTTTTCGAGACAGGGTTTCTCTGTGTAGTCCTGGCTGTCCTGGAACTCACTCTGTAGACCAGGCTGGCCTCAAACTCAGAAATCCCCCTGCCTCTGCTTCCCGAGTGCTGGGATTAAAGGCGTGCGCCACCACTGCCCGGCTTTTAATCTTAAGGTTTTTAAGAGTTGTTTTGTGATTTAACATTTAACTTATCCAGGAAACAATCCCATGTGAGCTGGAGAAGAATGTGCGTTCTGCTGCTGGCGGGGAAATCCACCTTTCCAGCTTATGCCGAGTGTCAAGTCTCCTGCGCCTCGTGGGTAACAGCGCCATCTTCCGAACCTCATGCAGGGTGTCAAATCTCCTGTGTCTTGTGGGTAACAGCGCCATCTTCCCCAGAGTGTCAAATCTCCTGTGCCTCGTGGGTAACAGCGCCATCTTCCCAGCCTCATGCAGGGTGTCAAGTCTCCTGCGCCACGTGGGTAACAGCCCACTGATCTTGACCTAAGTGAGTCACTGAGGTCTCCCGTCAGCTCGGCCATCATTCGATTTATGTGCTTATGTGCCCTGATGTTGAGGGAGTGTGTTTTAATTGTTATATCTTCCTGCTAGGTCGATTCCTTTGTCACTATTTATTGTCCTTTATTGTTGTAATGGTTCTGACCCAAGATCTCTTTGTCTGCTTTATTTTTTCTCATCTGTTGCTTGGGTTTAAATGTCAAGTTAGTTGATGCTCCTGCAAATGTTAAGAAATTTGTCTTTAACCTATTCCTCCATTAGACCTTTGCACCGGGGAATTCAATCCATTCAAATTTAAATAATTGTTGATAGAGAAAATCCCACTATTTTTGTTTATTATTTCTTTTTTATTAGTCTTGGAGGATTTAATTAAGTTTTCTGGGTTTTCACAAAGGACTTTGTGAAATATTGCTGAGTTTAGGGGATGAGAGCCCCAGGCTTTCTTCTTCACCACCTTTCTAATATTTACCCTGCACATTTCTTTGTTCCTACAGGGTCAGCATTTCAAGGTCTCATTTCAAATATGAGTCTCTTGGATCCTATGGCCACCCAGTCCCAGGGTCTCTCATATTCCCAGAACCTAGGTTGGTGCCCGCCCATAGGAGGTCTCAATTAAAACCTACCAGAGGCAACTGTTCTTTCCTGCACCACACTGCAGTCTGTGGGCATCCTTGGTTGTGGTTAGGATGGAATCAATGACCCCGCTCCCCTCAGGAGACACACCCTCTTGCATGAACCGCTTGCTTCTTCTGAGCTGTAGTTTTTTCCTGTCTGGTGGAATTTGATGTGTTTATAAAAATATATTAAGATACATATGTTATATGGGATTATGGGGAGGTAGGTGTGGGGGAAGGGTGTGCCTCAGTAGGCCCAAGTCCAGGCATCCCTTCCCCCTGAGGGACCAGTCACACTTGAAGGTATAGTATAGAAAAAGAGTTTATTTAGGGCATGGGGAGGGGAGTTAAGAGGGTACTAGAGGCAGAGAAAGGCAGAGAGAGGAAGAGAGTAGAGAAGTAGAGAGGTGGAGGCCGGCCATGACCACGGGGAGAGAGGGGGGAAGGGAATGGGGAGAGGTAAGAGATAAGAGATGTAAGAGAGAAGCAAGAGAAAGAGATGAGAGAGAGGAGGGGCAAGCAGCCCCTTTTATAGTGGGCCAGGTCTACCTGGCTGTTGCCAGGCAACTGTGGGGAGGAGCATATCTGGCTGTAGCCAATTAACTGTGGGGTGGAGTTTAGACAGAATGTTAACAGAATTAGTATGGTATTATTCCGGCTGGCTGTTGTGCAGTCCCGGATGTACCCTGTATATATAACAAATGATCACAGTGTGCTTTAGTTCCTGCGCTTAGCTGATGTGACCTGAGCACAAAGCTGTGCAGAGAAGGGCACCGTCGATTTAGTATCCTGTGACCTGGTGATTACCTTCTTAGCCTCAAACTTGCCTCGGTCATCGTCCTTGTTTAAAAGTCATCTTGTCTACAACGCAGGCAACCATAGTGTGATGCTGGTGCTCATGTGTAAGACCTCAGCTAAGGAACATGGATGGCTGTGAGGCTTCAGTGGGGTGAAGTGGCTGTCGTGTTCTGCAGATACGCAGAATACCACTATCACAGCTGTCCACTGCTGGATGAGGGGTAAAGACTACACGGTCTATATACAAGATGCATAAAATTAAGCCATAAACAGCTTTGAAAAAAGGTTAAACGAAATTACCCGGCATGGGTGGACAATGTTGCTCCCAGAAAATATGGGTTATTAAGTAAAAATTGAAGCGCAAGGCATGGAGTACCCCATATGAATTATGGGTCAGGAAGACCCCAGAGGCTTCCAAAACAACACAGGCTATTGCTACTGCCCTTGGCTGCTCAGTATAAATATGGTAAGATCCAGTTGCTGAAGACACCAGTCATTTTGAATGCTAGTGGGGAAACATGGCAGTAGGCAGCCATGGAGACCGGAACAGTTGACAGCACACATCTCCAGTTGCAAACAGGAAGCAGAGAAAGTTGAGCTGGGGATGGCAGGATGCTTTAAGCTTCACCGTCGGCCCCCAGTGACACAGTTCCTCCCCAGACAGCAGTACCAACTGGAGAGTGAGAATCAAATACGTAAGCATACGGGTCATCTCATTCAAGCCACCCTAGCTGCTGCACCACCAGTCTGGTTTTGTTTTTTTGAAATGAGGTGGAGATCTCACTACATTCCCCTCATTGTCCCAGAATTCCTGGACTTAAACCCTTTCCCTCAGCCTGTGGAGGGACTCCAGGGCCCTGCCCCTGACACTGGCACCAGAGCCAGTTTCGACTGGAATCTCAGAGGGCCTGAACCATATTCAGATCACAGCAGCTGTGAATTCTCACCTTCCTTCAATTACTGTGCTTTGGGCCTGCTGGCAAAAGGTGACCCTGGTTACCTTTCCATTCTTAAATCATTTTTAGCATCACTAAAGAACACAATTTCACACTAGCCAGTGGCTAGCTAGCAGCCTCTGAGCTGTGACACTAGGACGGGACTCTACTTTCAAAGGTTGTTTCAAATGCTCTCACTTGCAGAATCCCCAAATGAATCTTTTTCTTTTCTTTTCTTTATTAATTCAAAGTGGCTCTTCTGAGCTTTTCATAAAGGTAGCTTCTATATAATATGTCCTTGTGGACCTGTGCCCTCGAGGTTGCTCTGCTGGTCACCGCCACGGGCAGAGATACCTTCAGGGCTCGAGTAGACAGGAGTGTCACCTGAGCTGCACAGCATGGCTTCCACCCTGCTGAGCCAGAATTCCCTTCACAGTGTACTTCAGCTTATTGTCAGCACCAACAAAGCTGCTTTGAAGCATTTTTTCATTCTGGTCACACTGGCTGGAGCTTAGCTATGTGGAAAGAGCAGCCACTGTGAGGCTTTGGATGACCAGCACACTCAGTCTCTACAGGCCCCATCTCCTGCTCTGCAGTCTTCCTGGCTTCCCGAATTCCCAAAGCTCCCCAACAGGTGTGGCGTTGGCTCACCTGGCTGAGCTGCTGGCTTGGAAGATGCTCGTGTTTGACTTCCTGTTCATGTAGACCCATAGTAGAGTCCCGCCTGCATCTACCCACGTGATGTCCTTGCCTTTTTTGGGGACCGTGTGTCTCCTGGACCAATCTTCCAATAGCAGTTCTGAGGAATAGCTCCCTCAGCCGTCTTTTCACAAGCTGCTTTGAGTTTCTTGAAGACGTGGTTGTTAAGACAACTTTCTCTCTGAGGGTATGGTGCTTAAGGACTCTACTCCTTTGATAGTCAGGCACGAAGCAGGTTAGGTGACAAGGTCCCATAGGGTGTGAGTGGGAAGTTACAGAGGGGGCAAGGGATACAACAAGGCCAGCTAGATTCCTGGGCAGAAGAGGAAGTCTTGGGGCACAGTGAAATCTATTGGTTCTCACCACCTGTGGTCTTGATGTCATCAGACCTTCTTCATGGAGCTAAACATCTGGCCCAGGCATCTGGCACAGGGTGGGGTGAGACAATGGACGATCAAGGAGCTGTTGCTGTCCTGGCTGTCGTCTTGCGCATGGAGGGAGCAGGTAGAGGCCATGGCAGTGAGACCAAGCACAGATGCTACCTTGCCTCTGCACCACTGTCCTACGAAAGTGCGTGTTGACTCCCTGAGGAGAGACACAGGAAGAGATTCATAGAGTATAAGGTTCGTCCCATTTACATAGTCTATTCAAAGCCACGACAGCTAGTGGGAATTCTTGTGGCCACAGGCCTAAGATTATAAACTCTCAGGGAAACATGGGTCCATGTCTCCATGGGTGATTAAGTAGGTCATCACTCTGGGTGTCCTGATTCTCTCCCTCATTTGCAGTGCCTCAGGCCTGTGGCCTTAAATCCCTGGAGCTCTAGGTCCCTGATAATAGTATCTCACTGAGTGCAGTGCTGTCCCAGCTCCCTGTCAGCATGGAGACATCCCACAGGAGATGGAGGGCGTTGAAACAAATGGGAGGTGTGCAGAGTAATTACTGAGGGGTACCCATTGTGAAGGAACCTGGTAAGACTTAGCAAAGGTACATAGTTAAAGATAGATGGTAATATACAGAGAGATACATAGTAACATGTGCAAAGATATACATATGTATAGACACACATCTACAATCCTTTATATATAAATGCCTATATATTTTTGTACATGCAGTTCTTTTTATAGATGAGCCTATGTATAATACACACACACACACACAGAGAGAGAGAGAGACAGAGAGAGAGAGAGAGAGAGAGAGAGAGAGAGAGTTCTTTTTCTGTCTTCCTTCTAATGCAAGGACAGAGCTGGAGAGCCAGAGCCAGAACAAATGAGACAGATGAACACATAGATTTGAGATCCCTGATACCAGGATTTCAAACACATCTGCATTCTTAGGTCTGCAGCAAGATCAGTGTTTCTTTGATACCACTTCTTTGATATTCCCAGAATCATCCACCATGTCCCCTGACCCTTATTCTTCTTAGAATGACCCTTGTGGGCTGTGATGACGGTTGGCAAGGATGCTTTCTGCAAATTCTGACCAAATGCAGGACCAGGAATGCTCAGACCCAGAGCTGCGGATGCATGCGTACCGAACCCAGTTCTAGAATGGCACAGAGGATGTCTGATCAGTCTTTAAAAGTGTCAGTGTGAGTTCCGGTGCCACAGCAAGGCAACTCAGGGTACCACCTGCTGCCCCTGGCACCATGCTCGGGCTTTTAAATCCCCACAGCTGTGTGCTCACTGGATACTTGGGCTGTTGGCACCTGGACTCAGCACACTCAGTCTTGCTGGTGATTTTCTGGTCTAGGTGGCTGTGATGTGCATGAGGAGCCTAGGCTCGGGGCAAGTTACCCATTATGCTGCTGGTCTCTCAGTCCAATGTTAAATCCAGATCTTTACCAGAGCCATGGAAGACATTGTCCTCCAGGTTCTGCTCCAGGGAAAGAGGCCCAAGGGTACCCAGCTTCTAGTACTCTCAAAAGGCATGAATGCTCCTTGCAGGGGCTGGAGAGATGACTCAGCTGTTAAGAGTGCTTACCGCTCTTCTAGAGCATCAGAGTTTGGTTCCCAGCACCCACACCAGGCAGCTCACAACCTTCTGTAAGTCCAGCTCCAGGGGGCCTGAAGCTCTCTTATAAAAGTCAGCAGTGGTGGTCTCAGCAACCCCTGGGCTGCCACCTCAGAAGAAGCACAATTTTGGGAAGAATCAGTTGTGGGCTCTCAGCCCCTAATGACCTCTTGTCTGCTTCTCTGGCTGAACTGGGATTCCTCAGCGCTTCTGGGTAGCAACCTCTGAGTATGCTCTGCTCTGCTGGCACTGGGTAGTTGGCATTTACAGAGTTTGGCACCAATTGTTTCTCTTCTGTTTTGTCTCTGATGTTGAGTTCATCACAGTCTGGGCTTCTAGTGACAATGTTCTGGCTTATGGGAACTGTTTATGGATTTGTCTTCATAATTTGGATTTCTTTTATTTCAGTGGACTCTGGTTGGAAGAAAAGGTAAATATCTGTATTCAGTTGGTTATCTTGAATGGTGAGTCCCATCCTATTGGACTATATCTCTCTTTATAATATATGAAAACGCCTTATCCTTAAAAGTAGTATTTTCTTCAGCCATTCTGGAAAAGAATGTTGCAGTTTGTAAAGAAGTTAAAAATAGAATACCACACGACCCAGCCCTACTAAAAGAGGGGGAATCAGGACCTTATAACAAGTTCCCGTGTTCACTGTAGCACTGTTCAAGATGGCCAAGATATGTTCATTGAGTAATGGATGGATTTCCTCTCACAAACAATAGGCATATTATTCCGGCTTAAAAACAACTTTAAAGTTCAAACATATAATGTGAGGGCTAAAACCGCGTTGTATTTTCTTAGAATGTCCTAAAGTAAGTGATTTTTTTCCCCTGTAGGTTATAAAAAGGCAGCCATGAAAGGTGACAGACCTATAACTCCGCATCGCTCTAAAGACTACAGTCTGTAGGCAGCTCTGAACAGTGACCCGCACTGCACAGTACTCAACACTACATTTACTCTTTTTTATTTTGAAATTAAAAAAAAAAATCTTAAAAATCACACGTAATGGCGAAAACTTTCCTGTTCCTTTACTCCGCAAACTACAGTCCGCCGCTGGTTCTGCCGTGGTTTGCAATCTGCCGTCTTACCTGGATGTTTCATAATCTTATTTTATAAAGTAGTGGAGTTTTGACATTTCACTGTTTACTATTTGTAAATCGTGGCTATCTTGATGTTGTAAATATATTTAGCAAACCGTTATCAGTATCTTTGCTTTCAGCTGAGTTGTTAAGGATGCCAGTTGGCACCAGACGGCAGAGGACCGGAAAGAGTCCAGGTGCTGAGTAAGCTGCTGCTGGCGATGCCAAGCCAATGGTGGTGCCTCTGTTTGCTAGGTACCCTGCTATCTGCGTTCTTCCTGAGGTTGTGGTGGGGGAGAGAGCTCTGAGGAGCTGGGCCAGTCTTCTGATTTGGTGGTTAGCGTCCTGTTCCTACCTCTTCTTTGTGCTCCTGTACCGGCCTCCTTGTTGGCTAGTTGCCTTGGATCGGCCAATAGGAAGGAAGCATGCTGAAGTGGGCCGGTCTCTTCTGACTCCATATGGCCTTGGCTTCCTTCTACCCACTGATGGCAGACTATGTCTCATGAAATGACTCTTCTCAGTCCGCATCGTTTCTTCTGTGCTGTGCCCGTCAGACCTGGAGTTCCTAGTGTTCAGCTTTCACAAGGTTAGCTCAAAGAACGACAGTTTCCCATGGTTTCTGGGTAGAGTTTTAAGTGGTTCTTTTATTTGGTATTCTTTGAATTATCCTGTTAGGAACCTGGAACCCTGATACAGACTCTATAAAAATGAACTGAGCATAATAGTAACAACTTAATTCTAAAGAGACAGGTGCCATGTACCCATGGCTCATTTCCACGCTTATGTAGTCTTGATTTTTGATCAGGTGCTCACACACCTGTGACCCGGGATGGGCAACAGAGCCATGATCACAGCTATAGAGCAGGTCCAGCATTCCATTCAATTTGGGTTACAACCCCTTCCCAACATACCCATGTTACTCCCATGTCTAGTGTAACTGGAGGTATTTTTAGGACACTTAAATGTTCCCCTTTCTTCTGCTTGGGTCGTTTAACAGAGCAGCCACTGAGCAACCCTGGGTGAGGTGCAGATTTATGGTGCTCAACTCTTTGGAGAAATCACAGAGATTTCTGGTATTCACTGTTTGGGAAACATGGCCGAGGCACAGAGAGGGGAGGCTCTAATCATTTTCCTGTTGACTTCAAATGTTCTAATTGTTAAATCTCTTATAATTGCATTATTATGGCTTGACTCTGAAATGTCCCCCTAAAGGCTAATGTTTTGAGTGTTTGGCCCCTTGTTGATGGCTCTGATTTAGGGGGCTATGGAACCCCCTTTAAAGGGATATGGCCCTTCTGGCAGAGGTAGGCCACTAAGGATGGACCTTTGAAGGTTGTGGCTAGCCCCTGCTCTGATCCTGCTCCCTCCACTTTCCAGGTCTTTAGGATGTAAGGCGCATTCACCACACATCCCTGTTGCCATGAGCTCCACTCTGCCTTTCTCACCATGAGCCAAAATAGATCTGTCCTTCATAAGTTGTTAGGTGCTGGAGAGATGGCTCAGTGGTTAAGAGCACTGACTGCTCTTCCAGAGGTCCTGAGTTCTCACAACCATCTGTAATAAGGTCTGATGCTCTCTTCTGATGTGTCTAAAGACAGTGACAGTGTACTCACATAAAATACAAATAAATAAATCTTTTTTAAAAAAACATTATAAGTTGTCAGGCCTTTTGTTACAGCCATGCAAAAGGAAATAACACAGGTAGGTTAAGCTAATGTCACTGGACGTTAATAAAACCAAATGGTAGGACTCTTATAAATATCATTTCTTCTATGTCAAGGCATCTCAGCCTGACTTCTTCATCTTTGTTATATTTCTGGATTAGTTTATACCATCTGAAAAAATTTCAAATATTTAAAGCACAGCTTTTTCCAGCCTCTGCCTGAGTCTCAGGACTTGGGGATAGTCTGTGCAGCCGTGGAGAACCTGGGTTTTAAACCTGCAGAGTAGAGTTCTAAGGGAGGGCTCCTCCTGGTGAGACTCAAGGCTGGGGCAAGAACCTATCTTTGATTGCCCGAAAGGACTTCACATAGCAGCTTCACACCAAAAGCCCACTGAGCCTGTGCCTGCATGAGGGACCGGGGTGGGGTGGGGGTGAGGTGGGGAAAGTGGGGGTGGGGACAAATGGGGGTGGGGGTTGGACACACACACACACCATGACAATGACTACAATAAAAGTGCACTTCATTTACATCAGCAACAGGCTAGAGGTTGGAGCTAGCTCTGGGTAAGGGAAGCCTTAAGCTGATGTTTGTGGCAATTGAGGCATTAGATCAAAAGATGACAAGAGAGCAGGTGAGATGGCTCACTGTAAGTGTCAAGGTGTCAGCTTGAGCTGGTGGCCGGGGTTAATCTCCAGAACCCACAGTAGAAGGAGACTGGTGTTCTCCTAAAGTTGTCTTCTCGCCTCCACATTCCTGTTGTGGGATGTTCATGCTCACACATGCACAGAAGTTAAAAACAAACCACGAAATTAGAGAATTATTTATTTATTTTTTTTGAGGGATGTGATGGTTTGTATATGCTTGGCCAAGAGTGGCACTATTACAAGGTGTGGCCTTGTTGGAGTAGGTGTGGCCCTGTTGGAGTAGGTGTGGCCTTGTTGGAGTAGGTGTGTCACTGTGGGTGTGGGCTGTAAGACCCTCATCCTAGCTTCCTGGAAGTCAGTCTTCTGCTAACAGCCTTCAGATGAAGATGTAGAACTCTCAGCTCCTCCTGCACCATGCCTGCCTGGATGCTGCCATGTTCCCACCTTGATGATAATGGACTGACCCTCTGAACCTGTAAGCCAGCTCCAATTAAATGTTCTTATAAGAGTTGCCTTGGTCATGGAGTCTGTTCACAGCAGTAAAACCCTAAGACGAGGAAGAAATGTTTTGAACAGGAAAATACACCACACACACACACACACACACACACAGAGTGAGAGTGAGAGAGAGAGCGAGAGAGAGAGTGAGCAGGGTGGAGTCAGTTTCAGAACCTGGATCTGTGGGTCTGGAACAGTTAGTAGATATACACACAGAGCGAGAGCGAGAGCCAGAGAGTGAGAGCGAGAGTGAGCAGGGTGGAGTCAGTTTTAGAACCTGGATCTGTGGGTCTGGGACAGTCAGTAGATACTCCAGGAAGGAAGATCCCAAAGCACAAGCTGCCCGGGATTGCACAGAGCAAAGTGCACAGAAGGAGGGGATTACTGTGCGCATGCGCGGTCTGCACGTGACCATTTATGTTGACAGTTATCCACCAGATGTCAGCCAGGCGTCTCCTGTTAGCAAGGTGAGTATATGAGAGGCAGTTTCCAGACTGGCTCCAGAATAGGGTGCTTTGAAAATGTCTTCACAAAGGATCTTCATGAGCTCGCAGTTTCTGAATTTCTGCCTTTCTCCACTGCCACTTACAGTTTAAAATATCGTCTTACATCTGAGAAAGAGGAAGAAAGGAGAGTCTATTCCTAAGCATCCTACCCCTCGAGGGACTCCACGTCCCCAACCGGAACAAGCAGAGGTGGAGTGAGTTGCTGGCCATGCGTTCTGTAATCATCCATGTTCACATCTGTTTTTCTTGCAAGCCTTCACCTCCCCTTTAAATCAGTAATTTATATCCTCATCTAAATGATGTAAAGGCACTGTTGTAAGTTAAAGACTGCTTGCAAGAGGAAAAGTCAGCTTCCCCTACACACCCTGCTCTCGGTTCTATTTCTCGGATGGACCATGGCCATTTCTTGTCATACGTGCTTGAGTACACTAGCCAGGGTTAGTGGTGCTTGTTGCTATAGCCAGAAGCATCTTCATAATGGTACCCTGCAGCAGGGTCTCTGTCCTCCTCAGAGCAGGCCTGTAGGAAGAGAGTAGTTGCTCATGTGGGGTCTCTGAGTCAGGCTCCTGTGGATGTTCTGTGTACTGTCTTCACACCGGGCTTTCAAGTCTTCCCTGGAAGAAAAGAAAACGTGTGTGTGTTTGTGTGTGTGTGAAACGTGGGCGAGCCTTTATGTTAGATCAAGAGGCACTACCTTGAGAAGAGCCAGGAGAGGGCCAAAGACACGCCCCACAGATCACCAGGTACTGCCCCAAACCCGCGAGACACAGGGACCGAGGTAGGCGGGCTTAGAAACCCCCCTGGATCCCAAAAGCGGGTGGCTGAGGCAGGAAACTTTTGCCTGGGACACTAGGATTCCATAGTCAAGCAGCTCCGGGAGAAAATTCTCTCTCCCAGGAACGCGGAAAAGCCCCTAGCGGGGGCAACACAAGCCCCAGAGCTCACTGACTCCGCCCGCTTTCCGCGGGCCACAGAGACTGACGGTCAGCAACTTCCAGCGGTGGCCGGGAACCTCAGCTTGGGCCACAGGGCTCCACAGCTAATTAGCGCCGGGACAAAGATCCCTCTCAGGAGATCGGAAAAGCCAGGAGAGGGCCAAAGACATGCCCCACAGATCACCAGGTACTTCCCCGAACCCGCGAGACACAGGGACCAAGATCAGACCCGGTGCCACAGCTCTCCAAACCCAAACACCTCACAGAGAGAGCTGGTCTTCAAGGAGTACTGACACAGAGACCTGCAGGAGGGGCAAGCCACAACCAGACAGACTAAGATCAGCTAACAACAGAGTCAACAAGATGGCAAAAGGCAAGGGCAAGAACATAAAGAACAGAAACCAGGAGTACTCTGCACCATCAGAACCCAGCTCTCCTACCACAGCAAGCCCTGGATACCCCAACACACCAGAAAAGCAAGACTCAGATTTAAAATCATTTCTCATGAGGATGATAGAAGACTTTAAGAAAGA
>CM052714.1:3763863-3787493 GCA_028551405.1 Uromys caudimaculatus
GGCAGAAGAATCACCTCGATGGCCATCAGGGAGAAAGGAGAGGACTTTGGGCCTGAGGGTGCTAGAGGCCCCAGTAAAGGGGAATGTCAAGGTGGGAATATGGGAATGGGTGGGCGGGTAGGTGGGAGGAGGAATTCCCTCACAGAGGCGGGGAGGGGGAGGGGATACGGGGTTTCCAAAGAGGAGACCCAGAAAAGGGTCTTTATTTACATCGGAAATGTAAATAAAGTATCAAAAAAATAAAATGAAATATAAAAAAAAAAAAAAAAAGAGGCACTACCTTCTCCCAGCTCTCTCACTTCTCACAGACCGAAGCTCAGAGCCCAGCACAAAAAAGGCAACCTAGTGCAGAGGAGCTGGGAGCTTGGAGTTTAGCTGAGTGCCCAAGGAGGGTCAGAGAAGCACAGTGCATTGCCCTTATCACTATGGGGTTGAAGACCTGGGATTTCTTTCACAAGGCATTCAGAGAGCCAAATGTCAGATAGGTAGACCTGCAGACCCTATGTCCTGAAGCTGTGGGTTCTAGACATCTCCTAGAGGGTTTCCTAATTTGTTAGCTGCCATGCTTCCCCGGGTCTCAGCAGGCAAGCCGCCTCTGGCTAAGTGCCACTAAACCTCTCCTAAGAGGTTCTTTTCTTAGGTCTGGGTCTAAGTGAGTGGGACCCTGATCCTCTAGTAACATTTCCATTATTACTGCTGGGGAGAGAGAGCAAGTATATTTCCTGTGCCCATAACTGCTCCGGCCTCACCGCTGCTGTGCCCGCTCCCACCCTGCCTGGCCGCTGCTGTGCCCGCTCCCACCCTGCCTGGCCGCTGCTGTGCCTGCTTCCACCCTGCCTGGCCTCTGCTGTGCCTGCTCCCACCCTGCCTGGCCTCTGCTGTGCCCGCTCCTGCTCAGGCCTGACCACTGCTCTGTCACCACATTTTTCAGAACATCCCTCTGAGTGTCAGGCACCAGAGGAACCTCGGGAGCCTCGCTGGGCAGCCCCGGAAGCATTGCTGGGCAGCTGGCACACACTAACTGAATATGCTCAAGTCTGTCTGGATCTCATCTGAAACATTACTACCTTCATATCTTGACTGTTTCGTTGGGAGTGAAACCAAGTTATGAAGCCAGCTTTCCTGTCAATCCTAATTCCCCATTCCATCTTCACCCATGGATTGTCCAAGTATATTCTAATTTTCAACCCAATATGTAATTAATGTTTACAGTAACTAGTAATTGTAAGCGGACAAGAATTGCCCAGCCAGTGTACCTGAGGGATTCAGAGCTTGATTTTTAGGGAAATGGCCTCACTGGATGCCCTTGTGCACAATCTAACTAGATGTGACCATGAAGAAAGGTCATGAGCCCACACTGGTGCATCGTAATCACTTGAGACTCAGCCTGTGCGTTAAGGTACCCTCTGCTCTTAAAATGAGGGTTGAGCCCTTTGTCCTTTTATGCCGCTTATAAGCAGAGTAACTAACATACTGTAAAAGTAATCCAGGCACAGAATAGTGTAAAGATAACAAAAGCCATCTTTCTATAGCATGGCACTCTTATGAGACATGTACACAGAATGCAGATGGGCCATGAAGCACGTGGCAGAAACTCACAGGCTACAAAATAGAAAGTGCACCAAGCCCTTGACGAGATCACACACCACCCTTACCCAGGGCTGTGATGATTTTCTCTGAACCATTCCTTTTTTAGTGTATGTGCTCCTGGAAAAAAAAAAAACTCACTCAAAATCCGTGGAGATGGCTTTCTGTGTTAACAAAGAGATTATAGTTCCTCGAATATAAGATGTCATTAAATTTTCATGCCTCATTATTTGTGATGTTAAAGAAAGGAGAGGTAAAACAGCTCCTGGTTGAGCCACTGTGCCCTGCACCCGTGGTGCCCCTTGTGATGCATGGGCACACGTCATCAGCTTCTTTAAAGTATTTTTATTGGTGTATATTCATTGCAAATAGACCTGAGCTCATAGAAAAATAATCAGCACCTGGGTGATTTGACGTTTCCTCGGACTACCTGAAACGTTGCACGCCAGTATATTTGTCTGTTTTTATTATAATGATCAAATACAGGAGTTCGGGTGCTTTGTGACAAGGTTCGTTTGCTTCTCTGGTGATTCAAGGACATGGTGGGGGAATTGGCTCAGTCCTTGTGAGGATCGCATGGCACCACAAGGGTGGGAGCACATAGCAAGAAAGAGAAAAGATGAGGTGAGACCGGAAACCGGATGTGAGACCGGAAACCGGATGTGAGATGGTGAGACTGGAAGCTGGATGCGGTCAGGTAGGAGAGCAGGATTGCCCTCTGTTGTGTTAAGAGCAACTCACCGCCCCCTCCCCCACCAGTGCTACTTCCCATTGGATTCCATGTCCTACAGATCTTCCAGCTTGTCAAAACATCAGTCTCCAACCCATGAGCCCTTGGGGAGGATGCTCAGATCCTATCCAAACCTCGACACCTGCTCTCCACTTGCATCGCACTCTGTGCAGCAGAAGTCCTTCTCTTCAGTTCCTTCAGCCACCTCATTCCTGCAATCTTGTTCACTGTCTGCTTGTTTCCTAAGAGAGCTCACACTGCAGCTCACCTTCCGGGGACAAATGTCTGCCCCGGTGATGTGAAATTTGGATTCTACTGCTCTGCCTTCGGATCTCTGTGAATAAATTCTATGATTTTTGTCTCAATTGCTGGCTGGACTGAAATCTTTAAAAAAGGCTCTTGAATAACGATTCAACTCAGTGTGTGTAGCACCAATGGAGCTTACGAACTCACGATGGAGTCCATGCATGTCCAGGCAATTAGGAGGCTAACCGCCCTGTGAAAAAGACATATCCCAGAGGCAACAAAATTAGCAACCTAGGCAGCAGCATCTTTATAATGAAGATTTAATCTGATCCTTTCGAGGACGGTATGAGCAGTCTGCATGGTTCTTATGGAAGTACCAGTGTTCCTTCACAAAATGGCTGCAAACCTAGTGTCTAATACTTCAGTCACAGTTCAAGGAAAACTGTCCTTAAAAAGAGGAGAACAAGTTCAAAACCATAAGATATAGGTAGTTTATTAGACTTTAAAAATCTCAATTTTTTATTCGAAAAAAATTATGGAGATGGGTTTTTGGCCTGCCTGTGTGTCTGTGCACCATGTGTGTAGTCCCTGCTGAATCAGAGGAGAGCATGGCTCCTTGGAACTGGAGTTATAGATGATTGTGAACTGCCATGTGGGTGCTGGGAATAGAATCTGGGTCGTCTGCAAAAGCAGCCAATACTCTCAACTGCTGAGTTCTCTCTCCAGGTCCCTACTGATTCTTGATTTTTATATAGTTGCGACATAATAAAAGAATTCTATCTGTCACGGAGTATTGGCAAAGCTGTAAGTAAGATGGCTCCAACACAGATACCTAAGACATGACAGGAAGAACTCAGTTTTGACTTGGGGGGTCCTGACTGGGAGTCAACATTAGTGAACTGTTCCTCTGGGCTGGGCATGGGCTCAGGGGGGAGAGTGCTAGCCTGGTATGATAAAGCTTTGAGTAGGACTTTCATCAGTATATGTATGCATGCGCGCGTGCGCATACACACATACACACACATATGCACAAATGCACATACGCACATACACATGCACACACACATATGAACATACACATGCACATGCATGCACACATTCACACACACACTCATTTGCACACACGTGTGTGTATACACATTACAAAGAAACATGAATAGGTCAGATAAGCAATTTAAAGTTTGAAGCATGCTAAACACATGATTACAATAATACATTGCATCTCAATGTGTTTCAGGTAGAGTCTCCTCCTCCAGCCTATGGAATAGTACACACACACACACACACTCGGGACAGGACCGTTACGTTAGTATCCAGCTGGTTTTGAAAAGCAATAAACACCAGCCCTGGATCTTACCTTTTTGTGGTGGTTTGAATGAAAATGGCCCCATAGGCCCATAGGGAGTGGCACCATTAGGAGATATGGCCTTGTTGGAGTTGATGTGGACTTGTTGAAGGAAATGTGTTACTCAGAGTAGGCTTTGAGGGTTAAGAAGCTCAAGCCAGGCCCAGTGACTGTCTCTTGCTGCTGCCTATGGATCTCAGCCGCCTCTCCAGGACCATGTCTGCCTGTGTGCCGCTGTGCTCCCTGCCGTGACCGTAAGCCAGCCCCAGTTAAATATTTTCCTTTATAAGAGTTGCCTTGGTCATGGTATCTCTTCCCAGCAACGAACACCTAACTAAGCCACCTTTCAAGAAAAGGCATTTACATAACTATATATGTTAAAACAAGCCCCAACGGATGCAACTAGGTTTCTTTCTTCTTAACAGTCTTTTTTCTAGAGCTTCTGAAATATTTGCATTTAAAAGCCAGTTAACCAAGCCAGGAGAAGCCCCTGGAGCCTACCCAGTATGTATACACTAGGCCTCTTTCCTCCAGGGGCCCCTGGCTGTTCTGTTCTCTGCTTTTAGTGACTTCTTCCTCTCCCCCTTCACATCTGATGACCCAGAATTCCTGGCTGGTCTTTTTTTTTTTTTTTTTTTTGGTCAGCTTGACACAAACCCAGGTGTATATAGAAAATGAGAATATTGAGCAGGTGGTTCGGGGTCATATAAGAAAGCAGGCTGAGCAAGACATGACGAGGCAGCTAGTAAGATCGATCCTCAGGGCCTCTCCTTCAGTTCCCGCTTTCAGGCTCCTGCCGTGAGTTCCTGCCTCGGCTTCCCTCTATGATAGATTTTAACCTGTAAGTCAAATAAACCTTTTCCTTCCTGGAGTTTTAATTAAAACCATTTGATCAATGCTTATCACAGCAACAGAAAGCAAACTGTACTCCTGGGGCCTTGGCTGTCCTTGTCGTAGGGAGGGCAAGCCATTTGCTGACCCTGGCCTGCAGCCCAGGTATGACTTTGCAGGGTTTCCAGGCTCTTGGTCCCCTGGTATGAACTTCTGGGAGTCAGCATGGGCTCTTTCTTGTGCATGATGGCCCTGGGGAGCTTGGCCAGTCCTTTTTCTAGCTGGACCCTAAAGCTTCCTAATGCCCACTCTTCACGAAGATCAAGGTCCCTTTGTTCACACAGTGACATGCTTCACAGAAGTGCTTCCGTAGACATGATCTTCCTGGAAGGACCGCTCAGACGCTAGACTCGCTTTATGGATTCTGCGTCCACCGCCAAATAAGAAGCTACCAGGAGCCTTGGTAACTCTGGCCTGTAACCCCTGCACTTGGGAGGCCGAGGCAGGGACTGAGGGTTCTAGGCTGTATAGGGAGCTCCTGTCTCAAATCACCTGAAACCAATCAAGCAAAAAAGCTGTGAGGGTCTCGCCCCCTACAATAGTAAGAATGTGCACCTTAGGAGACTTCACTTGGCAACTGGAGAAAGTTTTATGTCAAGATACTTGTGTCCTCTGATCGCTGGGGAGTTGGATAACAATCCCATTTTTATTGGCCATCTGGGTTCTCCTCACGTTCTTTTTAATCTTCAGTTTTAGTTAAATGCCCTTTTACTGATTAAAAACAGCTTTGCCAACGAGATCCCTTCCTATGGACATGTAGTGAACATATGGCTCCTGCTTTCTTACTTTCTGATCTTCCTGCTGCTTTCCCTTTTCATGGTCATGCAAAAAGTTAACATTTACAGATATTTTTAAAGATTTGTTTTTTGATTATGAATGTGTGTGTGTGTGTGCATGTGTGTTTTCATGTGTGTGTGTGTCTATGTGCATGTGTGTATGTCTCTGTGTGTGTGCATGTGTGTGTCTGCGTACATGTGTGTGTGTCTGTGTGTGTGTTTGTGCATGTGTGCATGTGTGTGTGAATGTGTTTGTGTATGTGTGTGTGAATGTGTTTCTGCATGTGTGTTTGTGTCTCTGTGTGTGTGTGCATGTGTGTATGTGTGTGTGAATGTGTGTATCTGTGTGCATGTGTATGTATCTGTGTGTGTGCATGTGTGTGTTGTCTGTGTGCATGTGTGTATGTGTGTGTGCATGTATGTATCTGTGTACATGTGTGTGTGTGTGTCTGTGTGCATGTGTGTGTATCTGTGTGTGCATCTGTGTGTGTGCATGTGTGTGTGTATGTCTGTATGTGTCTGTGTTCATGTGTGTGTGTGTTGTACATGTTAGTTCCCTGGAGCTGCAGTTACAGGCAGCTGTGAGCCTCCTGACATGAGCACTGAACTGAGCCTGGGTCCTTTGGAAGAATGGTGCATGTACTGGTGACCCATCTCCAGTCCCCAAGGCTGATGTCTTTGTAGGGTAACTTACTGCAGTTTTACTTACAGCTTTGAAGTCTATCATGTACTTATAAGGTCTTCCTCCCAGATATGGAAGTATTATTCTATTTTTTTTTTTGTTTACGAATTTAAAGATGCATATGAGAAATCTACAGACTTTCTTACTGTTGCATGTGCTCTGCCTCATTTACCATCTACGGACTCTTGTTGTTACAGGGAACCCATGATAGATGGCCACTCAGACACAGCCTATAGCCAATTGGGAGTCTTTATTCCAGCTGGCTGGGGCTACACTTAGGTATTTGGGGACCCAAGTGTAGCTCTGAGCATTTGGAGCAAGAGTCTTTCAAAGGTAACAACCACATCCTGGCATCTCTGTGTCTGAAGGTGGAGGTCAGCACAAGCAGGGAGTGTAACAGAAGCTAAGATAAATTAGTTAGGACATCCTGACCTTGGGTTCCTAGAGCAGAGCTAGGCAATTTTCCGTGGCTTCTCCTTCAAGGAGATCAGATTCTAGTTAAAACTGACATGGCTTCAGCAAGAATACAAGATGGAGGAGCCCTTGCACTGTCTGTCTTAGAGGAGCCCGTGCACTGTCTTGCCCTGACACACTATTTTGAGTCTTTCGCGACCTCCGTGAACTTGTACTTTTCTTTGCATAAGCCCTAGAAGCCCCACAACGTCTCTATGGTGATTTCTTTTTTTGTTATTTGTTTTGGTCATCAACTGAGAGGACATTTTCTATTTGACTTTTCTAACAAATTGGTGCTGATGTGTAGAAACAGTTAATTTTTGTTTACATAAATGAGATAAAATAATTCTTTATTCTGGGCAATAATATTAGTTGTCTTCTGTTTCAAGAGCTTGGTTTTAATGTAAACAAAAAGAGCTGAAATAAGGCTGCTGGGGGCCAAAAGTGATTGTGTGACAGGTTTTAAGTTTCACGAAATAAATATTGGTAATAGTGACTAGTGATCTAGAGGAGGAGGTAGAAGCCGCCTGGGCAGAGTCAGAGGGAAGGAGGCAGAAGCGGAGGTGAGGGCTCTGTGGCTCAGACCTCAGCCTGCAGACCCACCTCTGGAGCAGCCAGCTGACTCCTCTATCTTTGCACACAGCTGCTTGTGTCTGGTGATGCTTGGAAGAGCGGCTTAGGAAAGGCTTGCCTGCTGGCAACAATGTGTCTTTCATCCCGTAGGGCCCCTGGTTAATTCTGTTTCAGTAACGTGTTGGGGTTAGAAGATAGTAGTTGGATGGATAAGTAGACAGGCTGACTTCTATAGCAAATAAGCATGGAGCAAAATAAGCTGTATCTGGATATGAGCCCAAGAGATGGAGCTTTAATCTACAGTGGTATGAGAATCTACAT
Organism: Uromys caudimaculatus; assembly: GCA_028551405.1. NCBI lineage: Eukaryota > Metazoa > Chordata > Mammalia > Rodentia > Muridae > Uromys > Uromys caudimaculatus. The sequence goes on from CM052714.1 coordinate 3,771,468, forward strand.
GCAGTTCATATAGATGAATTCAGACATCTGCATTGGCAGAGGAGACGGAAAGAGAAAGAGAAAGAGGCAAAGAGAAAGATGTAAGTGGTAGTTTCACTTCCTATTCTACCCAAGTCCTTTCTAGGAGACGGGAGGTGGAGCTGGCCACTCTAACCACCTGTGTGGTCTGTGTCAACAGTTACTATTCCTCACACAGTGTGATTTCCAATGCCAACTTCCATGCACTCCCTTGCTCTACGGCAGACCTGTCGCAATACAGTAGGGCGCCTGTGATGGTCAGATAACCGTACACTGCTGACTCTGTGCAGTGTGGCTTGGTCCTGATTTTATGATGCTGGGTGTTTAGACTTATGTTTTCTAAGTGAAAAGTCATTTGGAATTCTGCAAAAGTAACTTTGATCTTTTCTAATTTTTGTGTTGTTCTAGTATTTGCACTCTCTTTAATGGTATATGGATTTCTTAGAAATCCCAGAGCTAGTCTGAGCGCATTTGAAGTCATCTTTTCTTGTTCTTAACTTAGTTAATGGTAATATTTTTCATCTGGTTTGGAACTTGTGCTCTAGTATTGGTTCACAAAGGGACTTTTTACGAAGAGGAATCAATTCTGAATGTTCTCAGTGTCTTTTCTGTTCTGATTAAGACATTCATCTATTTTTATGTTTTGACTCATTTTGTAAATTACATGCATTTCTCTTAATTTTTAGGCTTGCATCCCCAGGGTAAAGAGATCTTGGTAATGGTGTGTTATTATGCACTTTTAGGTTTGAATTGCTTATATTTCATTTATGAATTTTACATCTATATTCATAAGTGAGATTAGGCTTTTTAAATTCTTGTCAAATTTTGGATTAATAACCAAATTTCTTTTATCTCATCTTTCCTGTATTATTTCATAGCATCTGTTTTGACATCTAAAAAGTTCCTCTCAATTCTGTTATAATATTTTTAGAAACATGTTCTCTATAAAGTAGAAGGCAGCATACCCTATAACTCAGCAATTCTCCCCTGAGGCAGAAGCCGGTTCAGGCCTTAGCTTAATGTGGTCCAGGTAGATATACATATGTGTGCTGATATGTGTTGTAGACATACATACATGTGCTGCGAGACATGCACAAGAATGCTCATGGCTGCCAGTAGCAGCATGTCAGAAATCACCTACATGCTACTGGTAATGTAATGTGTTTATCAAACATGTACAATTGTCCTAGAGAAAGCTTTGGCCAGTGCCTCTCTTAGGGGGCTGATGGGTGAGAAGTCCAGAGCTCTTGGTGAGCACATTGTTTCATTTGTGGTTAAAGCATACTACCAACAAGGAGTGTGTGTGTGTCTCTGTGTGTGTGTGTGTGTGTGTGTGTGTGTGAGAGAGAGAGAGAGAGAGAGAGAGAGAGAGAGAGAGAGAGAGATGGAGGGAGAAGGGAAAAATGTGTGTATGACTGTGTGTGTGAGAAAGTGTGTGTGTGGTGTGTGTGTTTGAGAATGTGTGTGTTAGTGTGAGAGTGTTTGTGTGTGAGAGAAACTATGCGAGAGAGTATGAGTATGTGTGTGTGAGAGAGTATGTGAGTGTGTGTGCGAGTGTCTGTCTGTCTGTCTGTCTGTGATGGGCCTCAGTAAGATATAAACCATCATCTTAGATGGTCTTAGATTAGGTTTTAGAATAAGACCTAAACTGTGTGTGTGTGTGTGTGTGTGTGTGTGCGCTCACACGCGTGTGCGTGCACGTGTGCGTGCGTGCATGTGGAAGCCAGCGGTGGATGTTGGGTGCTTTCTGCAATCACTCCCCACCTTTATTTAAAGAGTGCCTCTCATGGAACCTGGCACTTGCTAGATCGTCTGGCCAGGAAGCTCTAGGAATCCTCCTGTCTCTGCCTCCCAAGCTCTGGGGTTACAGGTAAGCACTGCACCCAGCTTTTAGGTCCTTACGAATATGCAGTGGACTCTCATGGACCAAGTCATTGCCCCAGCTCTTTAGTACATGCTAGCTTCTATGCGATCATCCAAGCTGTTTCTAGTGAGTCTCTACTTTGCGTCTAGTCTTTTCGTTAGGTAGCTTGTTGGATATACGCAGGCCTGGAGGACACTGGGCTGTATTTCTTCCCCCATTGCCAACAACCTAGAGATCCAAGGATGGAACTCCAGAACCCTGATTACTGCTCAGAGGAATGGGACTTGTCTCTGGTCCCAAGAGGCAATGCTGGCATCCTGAACTGCTTGTTAGTTAGTAGACAGCTACCTAACCCAGCCCTGGAGCCCCATACTCTATAGATTACTAACCAAACCAGCTGGTCAACCATCTGCACGGACAAGGCCGCTCAGGGAGGCTGTTTGTTCTAGACTTTAGAAGCAGGATAAAGCTGGCCTGAAAATAGATTGACGGTGTTTTTTTTGGCTATCGTCCACTCTCACACCTGAAGAACGTTCTCTGTTTTGCCTTGTGATAAACTCTGTCCTCTACAGGCCAAAGTCCAGGTGACATTTCTGCCAGCTACGGTTGTCTTCCCTTCATCTTCATTGTGATAGGTCACGGACTCCCCTCCTGGTGTTTAACCATGGCCTTTCCAGCCATCATTTCCCTCTGTGGATGCATTGCTGAATCAGGCTCATGGATCTGCCTTGCTGGTCTTCTGCTGAGGTCACATGCTCTTTCTCCACTTGTGCTTCAGCTGACTGCTACGCCTGTGCTAACCCAGCTCAGGGCCTCAGAAGGGGTGGCTGCTCACAAGTCACAGTCTTTCCCGAGTCCTATTCCCAGGCAATGAGAGCACTGCACTTCCTGTGCTCAATCAAGGAGGTGATACTAAACCCCAATGGTAGGTCCTTATGGGATGTTTTTTATGCATTTATTTTGAGTAATGTATTAACTGGGTCTTAAAGGGGAACTTCATTGCTCCCCTGCAGCCCTTAGCTTCTGATACGCTGTGACCAGGACATGTGACACTTTCTTTTTGGGGTTTATTTTTGGTCTTTCTAGAACCTTAGGAAAGAAACTTGTGATGTGACTGTGAGTCAGCTTGCCTTCACCCTGTACTGAGAAAAGTAGAAGTTGCTTCTTCCACCAAGGGAACTCTGGCCATAGGCAAGATATCTGGCACGGATTCTTAGGCATTTCTTCCCATCACTGTTTTTGCTTGCTTGTTTGTTTTCCTTGAGACAGGGCTTCTCTGTGTAGCTCTGGATGTCCTGAAACTTGTAGACCAGGCTGGCCTGGAACTCATATAGCCACCTACCTCTGCCTCCCAAGTGCTGGGATTAAAGATGGGCCTTGCCAGGCACCCACTGGTGTTTTGCTGGGGTCGGAGTGGAAGGGGCCTCTTTATGTGCTCCTTGCAGCCTTTCTTTTCTAGCTGGGTAACCCCCCCTTTGGGTTCCCATGGAGTTGTTTTCCCATAAATGGGATGAGTTTTATCTCGAAACTTTCAAAAGAGAGAGGCTGTCTTGGCCTGAGACGTTTTATTTGTAAAAGCTCTTTGATAGCTGAGGAAATGGTCAAAAGTTAAAAAAAAAAAAATCCAAATCATACACCGTAACCAGAGGACTTAAAGAGATGGAGGGAACAGCAGTGGGCGGGACCAGCAGTGGGCGGGACCTCATGAGAACCCTGTTGCTTGCTAAGGTGGTCATGTGACTATGCTCTGGCTTTGGGGCCTGTATAGATTTGCTGTGTGGAAGCAGGATGCAGTTGTGAAGGAAGTGCTGTAGCTATGTTAGTGGATCACGAGGATGAGATCAAGTCATGGAGAAGGCAGAGGGTGAGCTGGTCTCAGAGGGCCATCGTATCTTCCCTGTGTGCTGTCTATCTAGAATGCATGTATATATGATGCATGTATGTATATGTAGTATATGTAGGAAGACATCCATTGTATACATGTGCATATATACAAATATAATAAATTCATTTTATTTTGTTTAATGTATGTATGTGAGTGCCTTCATGTATGTAAGCATACTACATGTGTGTGGTGCTTGTGGAGATCAGAAGAGGGCATTGGATCTCTTGGATCCAGAGTTCCAGTCAGTTTCAAGCCTTGTGGTGGGTGCCTGTGTGCTGAACCCAGGTCCTCAGCAAGAGAGCAAGTGGCCTTAACCACTGAGCCACCTTTCCAGTCCCTATTTATTTGTTTTTGAGACAGGACATCCCTATACATTCCAGGCTGGATTTGAACTTGTCATCCTCTTGCCTCAGCCTCTCAAGTGCTGGGATTGCAGGCATGTGCCACCATGCCCAGCAGGAGAGAAACGTGTTGTTCAATCTTGTTTCTGTGATTGCCTTTAAGTTCTGTAACTGTGACCACAGTAATCCCGCCCAACAGCAGATAACACGGAGTGAGGACTATTAACCACAGGGCTCCGTGACCACAAACACCATGGAGCTGTCTCAGTTCTTCTCCCTCTCCTCCTGGCTATTGAGAGCAATTGGATGAATTCTTTTAAGACACAGTATTTGAATAGCTTTAGAAATAGCTTCTGGTGATCTTAGTGTTGCTACGCCAACACAGGTGATCTTAGTGTTGGCTCCCCAACACACACAGCTGTCCTTCACACTGCTTACTTCGCCTTTGAAAGACTGTAACCCATTTAAAGAGGAAAGGTCCTTAGACTGACACTTCCCACACTGCCAGGGCTTCTTTATCAACCAACCATCACAAAAGTGCTGGATACATGAACACAGCATATAAAATGTCTGCAGGTAGTGTAGACACTCCACAGGCGAAAGGTAACATTATTGCAAGCATCGGCTTTTCTGGTCCTAACAGGAACCTGAAGCCGGGGATTGGCTTTTGACAAGAATGGTAGTTATCTCCCAAAGCAAGCATAGATCCATTCCTGAGACAACCCTGCTGTGTGTGACATTGCCCCCTCCTTTAAAAACCTTCTCCTGTTTGCTCCAGGTCCAATGTCTAGAATGGCTGGGATCCTACCTCAACTTCAAGATCTGGGAATGAGAGAGAGAGAGAGAGAGAGAGAGAGAGAGAGCAAGAAAGAGAGGGATCCAGGCAGGAGGGAAGGTGTTCTGAAGATGTTTGCCTTCCTTCTTTGTCCCCAGGAGTCACATCTTGGAGGAGAAGGCTGGGGGTGCCAGCTGGAGCTTGTCTCAGGAAAAGGGAACTCCCATAATTCTGGCAGCTGCCAGGCCATCTTGCAGGAGAGTTTGGAACCTAGACAGTGATGGGCCAATGATGTCAGAGGCCATATCCTATCAGGGCTGCTTGCTTATGCCTGCCTCCTGCCCTCTGTTTGAACTTAACCCAGGAAGAAGATGGACTTGGGAGGGGAGTGTGGGTCACTTAACTTAGTGCTCCTCTTCCCTGTGTGACCTCATTGAATAAATGTCCTTTCTTTGCTCTCCACTATCCTTTGTCTATTTAAATAATCTACCGAGAATGGATGCTGGCCATGGAGGCCTCAGCTCTGCTTCTCACAGTCCCTTAACAAAGGGAGAACTTGTAAACTGTGAGTTTCTCAGGGGTGGGCTATGAGCAACAGCCTCAGAATCTGCATAGTGTCTCTCCTGGCTGCCACATCCAGCTGTGTCTGTCCCACTGGTGTGCTGTGCTGAGGGACATGGTCCTGGCTGCGCCCTGGCTTTCTGCGCACATCCAGAGCTTGAAGGACGCACTTCAGATGGTTAATAATAAGCTTCGTTCTCCGGGCCCTTCTATTTTCAGCCACTGAATACAATTTATAAAGGAAAAAAAATTATCTCATCCCCACCCCCTTGATCAGATCTCTTATAATTATAGAATAAGGCGCCTGAGAATTCACAGGGCGCAGGTTTCCATGGCAACAACAAAGCCATTATATTCTAAAGGCCAAGCCAGAGCTCCGCCCCCTCGTCCGCACCACTGTTGGCATCTTATTGCAGCGTTCCAAAATAAACTTGCTGTCTAATGTAAATCCCGTATAATTAGAGATGAGCTAATCGGTGCCCCGCAGCCGTTGTGCAACCTACGCATCATGCAGGGATTCTGGAATGGTGGTGCTGACCGATTGTTTGATGTCAGATCTTCCTCCCCTGGGGACTGAGAGCTGTATAAATCCACTTGCGCGGGACCCTCCAACCGGAAGCCTCCTGATTTGCCAGGCACTTGGCTAATGCTTGGTCTACCAGAGCTATGGCTTTCTCTTGCCCTCCACGAAGAGGGACAGATGACTCTCGCAGTGTCGCGTTAGTGCCAGTCATTGGTGACTCAGTTGTCCTTCCCCCACCCCCCCACCCCCCCATTTCGTGCCCTGCTCTCCAGCTAAGATGGACGTGGGTACCGTGTACTGGGGACTGTGTTTTGTTTCCATTCGCCCTTTCAGTCTAGATTTTAGCCGGTGGGGACCCCACCAGGATGTTCTTAAGACATATGTTCCCGGGAAATTCCACTCTCACAGGTATACACTGATTTACAGCGGAGGGCACAGGCGATTAGAGAATACTGTGAGAACTAAGCAGCGCGCTTAAGACCCAGGGCTCCTTGACATCTGCAAGGACCTGCAAAACAAGAGGCCTGATTGGCTGGCCTGTCCAGGACTCTGGTCCACTTTGTTTTTTGCCTAACTACTCATGAGGGGTGGTTTGCTCCTATACATCAAACATACCTCGTACTGATGCTGGAGTCTCGGCTTTAGCTCCCCCAGAACCATTATCTTTCCTAGGTCTCTGAGAACAGAGGCTTGTGGGTGCCAGCAGGTGGCTCTCTTTAGGGGTCCCTTTGATCTTAAGACATGTGACAGTTCCCCACTGTTGCTCACCCAGGGACATTCCCTCATCTAGAAAGTGGTACCACATCTGCTATCAACCCTACACATATTGCACCCAGGACCCCAATGCAGGCTTGAGCCAACATCTTTTCCCTTCTAGACGGTGATGCTGGCCAGATTCCTCGGGACATTTCTCACGCTGATCAATCACCATACTATTGATGACCTCCCCCTCCACTTTACCTCTTTTGATCCCATGCACACAAAGCCTGGCTCTCTTCTGATCCACCCTTTCTCCCAGCCCGTGTTTCCAAGGATGAGTGTCCCCACCCTGCCCAAAGCCCATCCCTACTCACCAGCAGTTTACTGTCTACCACTGTAATTCCCTCAGTTAGACTCTCACTAACCTTCTTCAACATTTGACAAAGACCAAAGTGCTCTTCTGTGCATGATCTGTCTGCTGTCAAAGATCTGCCTGACCACTGATAGCATAGCGTGCTAGGCTCTGGATATATCAGCACTATATACGCACTTAGTAAGTTATCAGTGCGTGGGGTCGTACTGAGAGCTGTGAGGTGATCTGACGCCGCGGACATTGGCAAACCATATAAGTGCTATTTTTCTGCATACATACATGAGCATGCTCACGAACAAGTTTAATTTATAAATTAAATACACAGCAGATCAACTGTGGCAAGGGATAAGATGCAGCATTCCTAACAATATAACATTTATTGCGCTATGTGACGGAATGTGTTCCTCTGTAGAGTCTGGACAAATATTAACGTGTCTGGGCCTTTGTTGGTCACTTGAGCCTGAGTGTGTGAGTGCTGAAGACTACCACACGCTCTTTTTGTACTTTAAGATCTCTCAGTGAGATGAGTCAGTGTGTAGCAGACTATTGCCTTTCCAGAGGACCCGAGTGCGGCTTTGAGTTCAGTCCCAGCATCCACATCTAGTGGCTTAGAACTACCTGTAACTCTAGTTCCTGGGGTTGTTTCTCCCTTTCTTTGTTTCCTTGAGCACCTGCTGTGTCTCCTTGAGACCATACACACACACACACACACACACACACACACACACACTTATTTTTTTCAAAGTTTTAGAGAAAAAGATCTTCTATCTTCTATTAGGAAATTTAAAGAACGATGATTGAAACCTAAGTGTGCAAGCTATTCAGGAAAGAAGTGTGTTCAGTCCAGATGCAAACCCCATTCAAACAGAAAACGAGCACTGAGAAGCAGCTAGGGGCTTTGCATGGGGCTGGATTGTGGGAGCAAGGGAGCACTGAAAATCAAATGCCTCTCCGAAACCCTGATGCCCAGCAGGCAGATCAGATGTAGGGCGACATTTTGTATTTTTAAAGTCTCTAGAATCCCCAGAGATAGAAATGAAATCAACAGATTTTATTGCTTTTCTGGACCGGCAAGAAAATGTGACTGAATTTTAAAGTGCTGCTCGGGAACAGTCTACTGAAATATGGCTGAGAAAGCTTTGACGGAAAGTCAGATATGCAAGGAAGGTCACAGGCTGCTCAAACACTGATGCTCAGAAATTAATTGGCACGTTTGTTTGATAATTGTACCTTGATATAAAGTTTCTTAAACCACCTCTCTTACCTGCTCCGGTCTTGCCCTGTGCTCAACATATACAAAGCAGTGTTGTGTTGTCCTGGCTCTGGCAGCTGGGGAAATCGAAGGCTGCACTGGAGTGGGGCAGGTTGCCACAGGATGTACACTGACTCCAGTGTAAGTCTCTCTGGGAAACACTGCAAAGTGCTTGGATGGTTTGTCCATCAGATTTGTGATGACCTGTATATGCTCAGCCCAGGGAGTGACACTATTAGAAGGTGTGGCTCTGTTGGAGTAGGTGTGTCACTGTGGGTGTGGGCTTTAAGACCCTCATCCTAGCTGCCTGGAAGCCAGTATTCTGCTAGCAGCCTTCAGATGAAGATGTAGAACTCTCAGCTCCTCCTACACCATGCCTGCCTGGATGCTGCCATGCTCCCACCTTGATGATAATGGACTGAACCTGAACCTGTAAGCCAGCCCCAATTAAATGCTCTCTTTATAAGAGTTGCCTTGGTCACTATGTCTATTCACAGCAGTAAAACCCTAACCTAAGACAAAGATTAAAAATAATTTTTAGCTCTGTTTGCATTTATCACAGGTAATTTGTGAAGTGGATCTTCTGGGCAGAAGACCTTGTCTAGGTTGGACTCATGGGACCAGGGTTAGAAGGCAGCTGTGGCTTTGAACATTCCTTACAGTGTAAGCACATTTGCCCGTTTCAGCCCACCACACTGTGTGCTGGGGACCCACATCACAGCTCTGCTGTCTAAATCCTGCCACACGCCAGCAGAGGCCCTTGAGTGGGCAGCCACATCCAACAGCTACAGGACTGTTGTCCTGTCAACAGTGGCACAAGCTAGGAGTGGGGGGCCTATAGAAGGTTGGTGTTCCTGTCTCACTGGAGCAGGGCACGCGAAGCAGGCCTGGAAAAGATAACAATGATAAACACCACATGACAACCTCGGGCTAACCAGGAACTGCTGGGTCATAAGATCTGGGATACCCAAAGTATTTGAGGTTGGGAGACTTCATGAGTTGGTGGAGACCCGTGTTAGTGATGGGGCTAGACTCAGAGCAATGAGGCTGGGAAGCTGAGCTAGGGATGGTGGGGATGGGGAAATGGCCGGTAGAGAGGTCTATGTTATGATGACAAGGAACTGAAATTTTTCTCTTTGATTTTAAAATGGTGCGGCCGCCTAGATGAGACATTTAGGTTTAATTTTTTTCTTACTTCATTATCCGTCCATCCATCCATCCGTCCATCCATCCGTCCGTCCGTCCGTCCGTCCATCCATCCATCCATCCATCCATCCATTTGCCTGCCTGCCTATGTATGTATGTATGTATGTATGTATGTATGTATGTATGTATCTATCTATCTATCTATCTATCTATCTATCTATCTATCTATCTATCTATCTATCTTTGTCTAGCACACTAGCCATGTGGAGGTCAGAAGACAATCTGCAGGAAACAAATTCTCTGTTCCACCACGTGAGTTCCAGGGATTGAAGTCAGGTCATGAGGTCATCATGCTTGGTAACAAGAGCCTTTACCCATGGAATCAGCCTGAAAATCCAGTATTTAGGCTTGTGAGTATGTGTGTGTGTGTGTGTGTGTGTGTGTATGTGTGTGTGTGTGTGTGAGTGTGAGTGTGTGAGTGTGAGTGTGTGAGTGTGAGTGTGTGAGTGTGTGAGTGTGTGAGTGTGAGTGTGAGTGTGTGTGTGTGAGTGTGAGTGTGTGAGTGTGTGTGAGTGTGAGTGTGAGTGTGTGAGTGTGTGAGTGTGAGTGTGTGTGTGAGTGTGTGTGTGTCCTAATTTTAGTCTCAAAATCATACCATTACCTTTTAAAAGAATTGTTTAGATATGAACAGTCACTTACACACGGGTGTAACCAAAAGTTCTGCAAGCAGGTCTTGGCGGGAAGGAAACCCGGGAGATGTTCTATGGATGCTGACCGGTGAGGTGTTACCAGGCGGAAAGTCAGCCACAGCAGAGCCTGGGGGCACCAAGGCCATCATCATGATAGCACCCTGGGGCTGGACTGTGCCGATGCGTCCGTGTCAGAGTCATCCTGGTCTACGGAAAGCCACCCTACTAGTCATCTTTAGCTCTTGTATCTTGTAATCCCCATCATTACTTTTATTCTTCTTTGTGTGTGTTCGCATTGCGTCTTTATTTGCTTATCAATACAGAATGCAAATATCATATCTTTATCCATTTAAGTACAAAATTGGACTGGGTGGTTTTGATAACTGCCATATCAATGCCATGCAACGGTCATGACAAACCCAGTTTTGGAATATTTTCTGGACTCCAGCAAGGTGTCCTGCCCCCACATAAATGTTAATTCTCAGTCTGGGCATTATCTTCACTGTGGAGATGGGGGTTTAAGAGCTGCTCCACTTTCTTCAGGGAAGAGTTAACGATGATTACACAGAAGTTCGGCTTTGGGAAGATACTCATCCTCAGTCCAGCCTAGCATTAAGCAGTTTGTTTAATTGCTTTATTTACTCGCTCTGATGCTCAGCTGACAAGTGTGGTTAATATGCCTACCTTGCAGGGTTGTTCTAATAATTACGGCTAACAAATACAGAGGTCTTGCCTGCCACATGCATTCTTAGTGACATCAAAGAACCATTTTAGTGCAGATACAGAGAGGCTTGTAAACAATAGAGATTGTTTAGGTATGGGGACTGAATTGTGGGGGTTCATTTACTTCTATTTCATAACTTAAGCTGTGGAACACAGCTAGAAGGAGAAAGCAATTTATTTGTGATCTATACCGGCTGCTTTAAATAATCCAATGCATTTTGAAATCTGTTTTATTTAATTTAAATTTCTCAAGAGTTAGTTCTCTTAAAAAAAAAAAATCTACCCAGAATTTCTTTCCAAATGGCTCCAATCCCTCCAGCTCTACCCAACTCTCGTCTGCATTCTATAATTTAGTCTTGCTTTCTTCTTAAATAGACCTGGGGGAGGGGAAGAGGCCCTGTTTCCAGCTTCTCAGATGGGAATGGTTTTTCTCTTCTGGTTTGAAATTTAAGGCACATACAATGCAGTTGTCTTTTCCCGTGAGCATCCTGCATTTGCACCTTCTTTCGTATTTGTCGCCCCTGACGCAAGTTCACAAAAAGCTATGTGTTGGCCTGAGCCACTGATATCTTGCCTTAGGCAAGAGGAACTGGGCAACGGTCAGGAAAACATTGTTAGTACTTGGGAACTAACTGTGAATGGCCACCAGGGGACGCCAGGCTTCCAGGGTCTTGTCTGGGTCTTCATTTAAGCACTGAGAGAGCTGGGGAAGATTCTTCCACATCCTCCTTTCTCTAGGGCCTCACAGGTGAGGAGTTTTGTGACACTTGAAACTCGGGGTCTCCGGCTCCCATTGGCGGGATGGGGCTACCCATCCATCTCAAAAGTTTTAACCCAGAATTGTTCCTATCTGAAGGAAATGCAGGGACAAAAACGGAGCAGAGACTGAAGGAAAGGCCATGCAGAGACCGCCCCACCTGAACATCCATCCCACCTGCAGACACCAAACCCAGACACTATTACTGATGCCGAGAAGCACTCGCTGACAGGAGTCTGGCATAGCTGTTCCCTGAGAGGCTCTGCCAGCACATGACCAATACAGATGCAGATACTCACAGCCAACCATCAAGACTGAGCACAGGGTCCCCAATGGAGGAGTTAGAGGACTGAAGGAGCTGAAGGAGATTGCAACCCTATAGGAAGAACAACAATACCAACTAACCTGACCTCCCAGAGCTCCCAGGGACTAAACCACCAACCAAAGAGGGACCCATGGCTCCAGCTACATATGTAGCAGAGGATTGCCTTATCTGACATCAATGAGAGGGGAGGCCCTTGGTCTTGTGGAAGCTTGGTGCTCTAGCATAGGGGGATGCTAGGGCGGTGAGGCGGGAGTGGGTGGGTAGGTGGGGGGAGGCAAGAGGGAGGGGGGATGGGATGAGTGGTTTGTAGAGGAGAAACTAGGAAGGGGGACAACATTTGAAATATAAATAAATAAAATAATCAATTAAAAAACCCCTGGAATGTTAAAATGATACCTGGAAAAAAAAATAATTCGGAGTCTCTTCATGGCTTCTGCTGTGATTGATTTCTTTGCTTTTCTTTTGTTTTCTTAATTTTTCTTTTCTAAAGATTTGCCACCCTCTGTCCTTCCTTCACCCCCTCTCTCCCTCCCTCCCCCACCCTTCCCTCCCTCTCTCCCTTCCTCCCCCTGTTCATTCCTCCCTCCCTCCTTTCCTCCGTCCCTCCCTCCTGCCATCCATCCTTCCCTCCCTCCCTTCTTTCCATGCTCAATATTGAACCCAGGGCCATGGGCATGTAAGTGCTCTACCACTGAGCAACACCCTTGGCCCTAAGACACAAGTTCTTGCCTTTTATTTTCTAAGGATGGAGATCAGGCACCGTCCTAGTTTGTCTCTCTCTGGCTGTGATAGAACACTGACCAAAGCCAACCTGGGGGAGGAAAGTGTTTATCTGGGTTCTAGGTTAAAATCTAGTATCTAACGAAGCCAAGGTAGAAGCTAAAACAGAGATCAAGGAGGGACAGTAGAACTGGCTCTCTCCCCATTGCTCAGCCTGCTTTCTCATACAACCGAGGGCCACCTGCCCAGGGGTGGCAGTGACTCCGGGAAGCTGTGTCCTTCCACACCAACCATTAGTCAAGGAAATGCCCCACGAGCTTTGCCCTCAACCCAACTTGATAGAGGCAACCACCCAACTGCAGGCCCTCCTCCCAAAGTGTCTAGGTTATGTCAACTTGAAAACAAACAAACAAACCAACCCAACCAGCACAGGTATCTCTGTTCCCATCGTAGTCTCAGGGTGATTTTAATGTCCCCAAGGTAAAACCCTCAAAAGGTAGGCTCTTCTAACCATGGGTCTCCTATCAGCCTTTCTTCAAAACCCAAAGCCATGGCAGAAGCCTTTAGAACACCAGAATATTCTCTCCCTCTGGGGCCTCCAAACCTGTTTACCTTCCCCAGGGCAGGGCAGGGCTCCTCTCCCTGTTGACATTCAAGGGACACTCAAGGACTGCTTTTAAGGCTCAAGAAAAGCAGTGTTGACATAACCATTGTTATATCAACTATGTTAAATACAGTGTACATTCTGCCTGTTCCATTAGGCTGTGAGTAAAGCACCAGGATCCCAGAGAGTAACTAGTGGAAACAGATTCTCTCATGGTTATGAAGGCTGAAAGTCAGGAACCAAGGTGTTGCAATTGCTGATCTAGGAGCAGCTCCAGGAGAGACTTTGTCTTTCTTTTCACTCTTTGTGTGTCTAGCGATCTTGGCTTATGGCTTACCCAGTTCCAATCTCGCTCCTCATTCATCCATGGCCTCTTCTTCCCGTGTATCTGTCTCCTCTTCTTATCAGGACACCGATCATATTGATCAATACCTCCCCGGCAGCCTCATCTCAGTCAGTCACATGTGTAAAGAGCTCATTTCCAAGTAGGAAGTGCTGTTTTAGGGAGACACAGTTAGCCCCCCTAAGAAACAACAGTTCCTACAACTGATCTGTTTTCCTCTGAAGTTTACAACTCACTGAGAAACAAGGAACAGTTCAATTTAGTCCAGTCCTGAAAACCGAGTCCGATCCAGGTATTTAAAGTCCACTTATCCCCTGAAGGCATAACTTCAATCATCTTATTTCCTTCCTCCTCCTTCAGGTCTCCTCAGAATGATGGTCAGGGGTGCAGAGGGTTGGACAAACATGACTGCACGGTCATAGAAGACAGGGCAGAGTCAATGATCCCTGGGTCCCTTCTAGCGTCTGCTGTGGATAATAGCTCCTCTCACCCCTGCAGTTCCACTGAAGTTAGTCATGGGTGTCTTTGGGATGTGTATGCTGGTATCATCTACGAGAGTCCAGTAATACCAGCTATTATCTGATGGTTAGAAATATCTTGCTAGCCGCAAAGACTGTCTTCCAGGCTATTTTATTAAAGAAGATGAGGAAATCAGTTTGAAACTGCTTGTCAATGACCTTTTTGCTTCTGTAAGCCATCAACCTTCCATCCTGGAGGAGATGACCCCTCGTGCTTCGTTCTGTCTGCAAGAGAACTAGACATGAGGGCAAGGGAAAGACCAAATGGGTAGAGGGGTTTCTGTGTGATAAACCATCCAGGGCTTACTGGCTCAAGACGGGGCACTGGCTTTTAGAGGACTCGCAATCAAGAATGGTTTCACATCCTGAAGAAATCTTTAAGAACTGAAAGGAATTTGCCAAAGCACCAGGACAGGCAGGCAACTTAGCTGCTCTCGACTGGTCGGGCTTCCATATTTAGAGGTTGGCTTCCTGGACCTTGGTCTGGGACAAATGTGACCTTGTTCTTAGGCTCACTTGCTCACTGTCACATGGGCTGGATCAGCCTCTGGTGGAGGTGCTTCTCATGGAAAGCCGGGATGGGGAAGGTCCCCTGACTGGACTTGGATCTGGCACACTTGCTCTGCTGAGATGCTCTCTTGGCTAGAGGCCCCAGCCTGGGTTTTATGGGAGGAAACGGGCTTCCTATCTTGGGAAGTAATAGGATAGAAGTGGCTACGGGACATGGTAGATTCTGTACTGGAACCAATCTACTACACATGACTTGTTATTTCCAAAATGCTATACTGGTAGCTAAAAGGACAATTTAGCTATTAACATTTTCCCTGATAGTCCTTGTGATTTCAACATGCACACATGCAGCATAAATGTTAATTGCACTTAGTGAGCACAGGAGCTTCTATCATGTACACGTGTGGCATGAACGTTAACTGGATTCACTGTGGGTAGGGCCTTCCATACCTTTTCAGAGAAACTTTTGGATTAAAAATCCACTGGGCTAAGATTTTTAAGTTCCAAAGTAGCGATGTCTTTCCTTCTCAGTGAAATTTCTTATCTTCTGGTTCTCCCATGTGAAGGAGGAAGCAAGTTATTTTTTTCTGTTTATAGATAACAACAGGCACATTTCCCTGGACTACACCATTAACTTCGAAGCTGTGAGCTTCAGCTCCAGGCGCCTACCTGTAACTCCCACGAGTCTTCCAAGAAGCACCTCTCCTTAGGGGATTTGCCTTTCAATTTCTACATTGGTGCCCAGAAGAACCATCTAGAGCTTTACCCTACTCCACGACAAGATGAGTTTACCCCACTTGCCAGCGTGCGTGCGAGCTTCCTACTCTGTTGATTCGTGTTTCCATTTGCTGGGAGCCCAGGACCCTCTCAACCCATTCTGCTGCTGTTTGAGGAAGCCAAAGCGAGTCACAAAGATCCAACTTGATCTTGGAGTCCAAAGGCAATGGCCAGTCTGATATCCTTAACTGTTATCCTAGAACTTGGCTCTTGTTGGCCACTTTTCACAGTAAGGAATCTACTTCCTGCTAAGAGGGTTTTTTGTTTGTTTGTTTTTGTTCTTGTTCTTGTTTTTCCGAACTAAGTTTCTATAGACTCTGTGTTGAAGTGTATCTGTATCTTTTATGGCATCTCCAAGATACTTGAAGGCATGTCTGGCTCACAGCAACCACTGGAGTCTTAAAGCATAGCTCACACTCAGCTGGAGAAAGGCTGTGGTCTGGAACATTCTTTCCAATTTCTAGTTTAAAAACCAAGCCTCAAAACTGCAAAATCTGGATGAAATGGACAATTTCCTAGACAGATATCAAATACCAAAGCTAAGCCAAGATCAGATAAACCATCTAAACAGTCCCATAATGCCTAAAGAAATAGAGGCAGTCATTAAAAGTCTTCCAACCAAA
>CM052714.1:3787993-3820405 GCA_028551405.1 Uromys caudimaculatus
AAAAAAAAAAACAAACAAAAAACCAAGCCTCACCAAAGCTCCAAAAAAATGTAGCCTGGGATATAAATTTTTTGATGGTTTTCTGAAAGTCTGGTGGATAGCGGAGGTCATGGTGTGGTTCTGGGGTCCCTCTGTTGTGGGTTGCAGGAGAGGAAGGCTGGGACCAGGGCGAGAGGATTCACTGGGCGTGGCTGCAAGCAGGGGCAGGGTACTGGGAAATCAGTTTCAAGGTTGCAATGCAGATTGTTTGCCCCACCACCCAAGCTCCAACCCCCAGCCCTGCCTTACCAACAGAAGCACTAAGGGCATTCAATTACCCAGAATCCCTTGCAGCTACTAGTGGCCACAAGAGGCTGTCTGCTAGAAATTTGGGAGCATACTTTTTTGTTCTTGCTTCTTTCTGCTTGCCATGTGGATGTGAGGCTCAGAGGTCCTGTGTGTCTTTGGAGAACACAAGCCACAAACATGGCAGAAGTCTGCATCCTGGGGGTTTACCCTGGCTAGCCTTACCAGCAGAATGCATCCTGGCCTTCTGTGTGAAAAGTGTGAGCTAATCAAGTACTGGTTGGTCAATTCTCTCTTCTCTTCTTTTTTCCCTCTTCTTCCTCCTCCCCCTCCTCCCCCTCCTCCTCCCCACCTCCTCTCCCTCCTCCTCCTCTTTTTTTTTTTTTTTTTTTGGCCTGACACAGCATCTACCTTTCACAGTGCAGCATGGCTGAGTGCACAGACTCAGGAGTCACACGTGCTAGGTTCAAATCCCCACCCTGCCTCTTGGTTGCTGAGGAATTTGAGGATGAGATTTAACTTTTTTTTACCAATGGGTAAAGCAACTGTGGGAACAGCCATACTTCACAGGGCTGCTGCCAAGACAGAAGAGAAAGTGCTGGCACAGTGCCTGGTGCAGACCCATGGTTCAGTAACTGGCAGGGCGGTGACAGAGACTCACTTCACTGTCAGCCCTGGTGCTCAGAACAGCGAGGTATGGTCCTGGTCCTTTAATATTACCCTCCATGGACAGAGAAGCCTGGCTTAAACCAGAGAAGGGCCTGTGTGCAAGAAGGCGGCTGGAAGCCAGAGGCAGATCTGTCAGCCTGCTGTGCTCTGCTGCTTTTCCATCTTGGCCACAGTCCCTGGGCTCCTGTGTGCCAGCTCTCTCTCTCTCTCGCTCTCCCATTTATGTAACTCATCACCACGTCACATCTGTGTGTTCTGTTGGTGCCATTTAAATTCTGTTACTATTTAATACCAAGAACATCTAAAGAGGACATTCTGAGGGACCTGGAAAAATCCAATTGTTCTCTTGGTAATTGGGTTTGTAGGAAACGGAGAGGGTAGTATCCAGAATAGAAGGCTTTTAAATGAATCATCCTTGCGTTGCTGCTGAGGCCAGGGGAAGCCCCACTCAGTCCTTCAGGAGGTGGCAGCACACACCCTGCTTTTGTTAGGAAAGGCCCAGCCCTGTGGGCCAGAGAATCCAGAAGAACAGTAGCTCAAAACTCTGGGTCACTTGCTTCTTGAGGAAGAAATGTGAAGACAGCTCACTTCTGGCAGGGACTTCAGAGAGTTTCCAGGAAACCAGACTTCCTTGGTCTCCCTGTTCTACCAGCCTTGGGACATGACTTCCTCTTGTGGGGCAAGAAGCTGCCAGATGCCACCATTTCTGTCCCTGCTCCTATTTCTTTCCAGCTGTCCCTCAGGAGTCCCATATCACACATTTATTTCATACCAGTGGCCACTACTTAGTCACGTGGTCACTTCAAGCTGCACCAGAGACTGAGACCCTTACTCTTTAGCTACCTGTTTGTCCAGCTGGTGGAGGTTCTAGCCTGGGGAAGGAGGACAGGATGGGTACTGGGGCTAACCCATAAGATTCCACAATACATGTCTGGAGGTGAATCACATCCTCTTCTCTGCTTGCGAGTATCTTTACATTTTTAAAAATAATTGTATTTTTGAGAACTATACACATCTGTACCATCTCTGCTTCCATGCCCCTCCCCTCCCCCGTTTTGCTCCTTCTGAAATTCCTGACTCCTTCTTTAATTATTTTTGTTACATCGGTATCATATCTGAGACACACAGCAGGGGCAGGCTACTGCAGAACGGATTGCACTAAGAAGATCTTAGTAAAGGAAAACATAGAGAATCAGGAAAAATGACAAGACAAACTTAGTCCCCAGATGTCATTAGGGTTGATGTCTGTCCAGAACTAGGGAAGGCTGGCTGTATGAGGGGTTGTCAGAAACACACACACACACACACACACACACACACACACACACACACACACACACACACACCTGATGATTTGCCAGAAACATCTTCATGGTGTCTTATAGTCACAGTGACTGTTTATTAGGGTAAAGGCAAAAGGTTGAAAATTAAAATTATTAAAGAAGGGAACTCCCAGGATTATCCCACAGAATCCAGGCATCATGAGACGCTGGCCATCCTCTCCTGTGGACAATGCTGGATTCCTCGAGCTGGCCACATCTCTGCTCAGCAGGGACTTCCCCAGGCCTTGAGGTCTAGGATATTCTTGGGACAGTTGATGCTTGGGTGTGAGCAGGCAGTACTTAAGTGACAGACCCTCTCCTGCCCAGGCCTACTCATGCACAGTGGCTCAAGGGCTCCATTCTAAGTCTTCTTGTTACATAAACAGTGTGGGGCCCAAGACTGAGATGTTAAGACACTTCTTATCAAGGATGTTCTCAGAGGTGAAAGATCAACTCCCAGGAGCTGGCCCAGCAGTTCAGGCAGAGGTAAGCTTTCACTTCTCCTTCCCAAGCACACACTGTGGGAGAGCTAGGTGCTGACTGTCGCAGGGGCAACTCAGTGAGCTGACTAAACCCTGACAAGGCAGAAGTAGATGTTGGAAAATTTTCTCCTGACACCCATCCAACCTGGGAGTGAAAGCACCATTCAGGACTCATCCGGCCTTCACCCAGATCTCAGAGCAAACGGCCTTGTGGCGTTAAACAGTTCCACTGAGGAGCTAGAGAGATGGCTCACGGGGGAAGAGTGCTTGCTCTGTGAATAGAAGGTGTTCGGATCCCAACACGCTCTTCTACGGTGGGCTTGCCTGAGAGCAGCACTGGGGATTGGGGTGGGAAGACAGGCTGGAAGAGCTCTTGTGAGGCTGCCAGCTTAGCTCCAGATTCAGGGAGAGAACACGTCTCAAGGGGATGGGATGGAGAGTGATGAAGAGGAACACTTGATGTTCTCCTGTGGCCTGTGTGTGCACTGGCACACACACACACACACACACACACACACACACACACACACACACACACAGAGATACACATACACAGATACAAACAGACCCACAGATACACACATGCACAGGCATACACACACACACAGATACACAGGCACACACACAGATATACACTTAAACACACAGATACACACACAGAGAAATACATGCACACACACAGATACATAGATGCATATGTACACACAGACACACACAAAGACACATGCAGAGATACACACATGCACACACAGATACACACATGCACACACACAGACACATAGACACCCATAGAAATACACACATGCACACATAGATGCACACAAATATACACACACATACACACAGAAATACAGATACACACAGAGACACACACACATAAATGCACACACAGATGAGTGCACACAGATTCACATAGACACACACACACACACACTCATATCCACACACAAACACACACATGCACCATTGCTTCTCAGAGTCTTGAGCATCTCATATGTGACTGTAAACAAGAAGACTGTCATCTTGTAATACAGCTGTGATAGTGAGCCCAAGTCCCCTAAAATAGTTCAGCACATGCCCCCAGTTAGGGAAAACCATTGTTGACATTCTCTGCACCATAGAGACGCTTCTGGAGGTCTTCTACACCTGTGGAAGCTCGTGGAGCTGGCCGAGCCCCAACTGTAGACAAACACACACTTGGCCAAGGCAGAGTCTCCGAAGAAGGCTTTCCTTTGAGATTCTCAGGCCTTCTGTCTCATCAGAAATGGAAATCTCATCTACACTCAGCCGAGATCCCTGAGCTAGCCTCTCACCCTGAGATCAGGAGGGAAAAGCTGTGATCCCACGTTCCTCTTTCCGGTCTCTGACCCGTGCTCACCAGCATTTTCTCTTGTTCAGAATCACCTCAGATAAGCTGTACCCCAGAGGTGAGTCTGCCCAGTTCCTCAGCTGCTTCTCTGGGTAAAGAAGCCCCCATCAGTGTGTGTTGAGTGTCCAGACAAATTCAACTCTCAAAGGCAGAAGTCAAGGGTTCTAGAGTCCCAGTTCCCTCTTGGGCACTGTTGAGCATATGATTTTGGAAAAGCCAACTGGCTTCTGACCTTCAGCTTCTTCAGCTCTAGAGAAAAGGACAAGTGTTGGTCGAAGTTCCTTCTGCCTCTGTGTACAAAGGTGGAATGTGCATGTTTTGGGCCTTTCAGTCTTAATAGACATGTAGTGATGTGTGTGTGTGTGTGTGTGTGTGTGTGTGTGTGTGTGTGTGTGTGTGATGTGTGTATATGTGGTATGTATTATGTGTATATATGTAATGCTGTGTATATATGTGTGTGTGTATATGTGTGTGTGCCCGTGCGTGTGTGTGCATGGAATTACATAATGATTTATCTTTCTCATCTGACTTCTTTATTCATCACCAGTATTCTGAGAATCATTAATGTTACAGCATGCGCCAGTAACCCTTTTAAATGCTTAATGGTTTCTACTCTATGGACATATTACAGTTTGCTCAACCATTCGCGGTTCAGATGGATACACAGTCTTTTTCCAGTCTGTAGCTCCTACACAAATAACTGCCGTGGACACATCCACTTAGCTTCCTTCAGGGTAATGTCTGGAATGGAGCAGCTGAACCTTGCATGCACCTCTTGTCTTCCCTCCTCCCTCCCCCCCCCTCCTCCTCCTCCTCTTCCTTCTCCTCTGAGGGTTTCCCTATGTAACCCAGAGTGACCTCATTGTGTAGACCGGGCTGGCTTTGGACTCACAGAGATCTGCCTGCTTCACCTCTTAAGTGCTGGGATTAAAGGCATACGTCATCATATTCTGAATGTTTAATTTTAAAAAGAAGCTTCCTAGATTTTCAAAAATGATCGCACCTTTTAAAATCTTCTATCAATAACATGCAAGCATTCTGGTTCTTTTGTGTCTGTTCAATGGTCCATGTGGACAGACCTTGAGTTTTAGCCATTGTAACAGGTACACATGAGTGGTTAGTTACGGTTTTATTGACATTTTCCCACTAATCACTGATGCAGGGGACCTTCTCTGTCTTCATTGACGAAGAGCATATACACATCTTTGCCCAGTTTTCACTTTTTCTTGTTGGCTTTGGAACCTTCTCTCTGTAGTGTGTAATTTTTTGCACTCCATTCTCTCAATGGAGCAAAGGTTTTAAATTATAACCATGGCTAATTCAACAACCTGTCTTGCACTCACTTTTGGGATATCTCAGCCAAGGAATCGTCCCTTGGAGATCTCAGGGTTTCCCCTCAATGTTTCATAGCTTCATGTTTCACCTGTGGGTTCCTGGTCCACTTTAAGTTAAGGTTTTAATGGAATTGTTTGCTTTGACCTGTACACACCCAATAGTTCTTGAGCCATTTGTTGAAGAGTTTTTCTTGTCTTGTGGCAGGGCTGAAAGCCATATCTCCACATCCATGTGCTCTGCTCCGTTCCAGTTTTATTTCTGTGCCAGCATTAGATCGCCTTGGGATCTATGACTCCAGAAAGTCTCGAGCACACACACTATGCCCCTCCGACTTCATTGCTGCTTTCCAGATAGCTTTGTCTGTCCTGTGTGCTGTGGTTTTCTTTGTGGACACTGGGTTTAATTGCTTGGGAGTAAATGACAAAGCTCTTTCAACGTGGCTGTCTGATCACACTGGCTGGCTCGTGACAAGACAATGGAATAAAGGCTACAGTAAAGCAAAGATTTTCGGTACTAAGTCCGAAGGGACCCGATGTCTGGGGTTGTCCCTCTCTGATGAATCAAAGAACTTTCAAATCCATGGCCAGCCATTGCAGGACATCGTCAGTACTGGTCTAAGTGGAATCTGAATGTTGCTCTACACGTGTTCTCTGCTGACCAGACACCAAGAGTCAGAGCTAAAGGAGGCCCCAATCTCTACCTCTGGATGCTCATATAGATTCCCAATGGCTGTGCTTCCTACAAGGAAAATGTATTAGTTCCTTTCATGTTGCTGTGAAAACACCATGTCCCAAGGCAAGTTATGGAAGTTTCATCTTGGCTAGTGGTTCTAGAGGGGTAAGAGTCCGTTATGGATGGGCGGAGGCATGGTAGCATGAGGCAGGCTCTCAGAGGCAGGCACGGAGGCAGGCGCCGAGGCAGGCACGCAGAGGCAGGCGCGGAGGTGGGCATGCGGAGGCAGGATGCAATCATGAAATGGTGAGCAAACTGGAAGCGGGATGAGGCTGTAAACGTTCTAAGATGTGGACCAGTCTAGGAGGAGTAGAGGTGAATATGGCCAAAGTACACTGTATGAAATTCTCAAAGAATTAAAGTGTTTTTAAAAAGTCACCTAGGCAGCTCACGATGAGACTGGCTTTCAGAATCCTCTATTTCTGTTGCCCTACTGGTTAGCTTCAGGTTGACTGACTCCCATGCTGCCCTTTGGCCATTTGCTTGTGTCTCATCACCTCTCCCACCACGGCAGAGATACATCATTTAATGAAGGGCCATTCTGAGGATCATATCCTCAGGCGTCATTGATGCCGGGGCGGCATTCTTGCATCGAGGGCAACCACATGACCTCCAGGCCAGAGACATGGTCAACACAGGCATGTAGGAGGCAGTACACAACACACCGCTTCATGGTGTACCTTTTGATGACAGATAGAGAGAGAGCTCTAAAATAGTAACTGCAATACAGAGGGGAGCGTGCAGGCCATTCTCACCAACTGCTGAAGATGTCTGTTCTGCAGTTCCCTCCAGGCAGCATAATAGCTTTGTTTACACTCCATCCCCAGTCAGGTGAATCATCTGCACGTGATGTTACCATGGCTACCATGTCACTAGACAAAGGATGGTTCATCTCCACTATAAGCTCCAGGCACTGGGCTTGTGGTACTTGTGGTCCATGCTTACCTGAGCAGTGTGGCCTGTGACTGAGGTCACTTTTCTAGGAAGAATCTGTTTGAGGATGGCTTCCATGGGTGTGTCTTTTATCTTTTAAAGGTTTATTTTTATGTGTTTGCCTGCGTGCATGTCTGTGCTCTACTTGTGTGCAGTGTCCACAGAGGCCAGAGATGGCGTTGGATCACCTGGTGCTGGAGT
This sequence comes from Uromys caudimaculatus, assembly GCA_028551405.1. Lineage (NCBI taxonomy): Eukaryota > Metazoa > Chordata > Mammalia > Rodentia > Muridae > Uromys > Uromys caudimaculatus. Next base: position 3,795,322 of record CM052714.1, read on the forward strand.
TTAGAGATTCTGAGCTGCCTTGTGTGGGTGCTAGCAATGGGACCAGATCCTCTGCAAGAGCAGCGAGTGCTCTTAATGGCCACGCCTTCCCTGTAGCTCCCAGTTACAGGGGCTTTTAATAAGACTTTTAATAAGGTTTTTCAGCCATGTGTCAAACACACAGCTTAAAGTCAATGTCCATGTTGGTGACCAGGCAAACAGATGTTGCAGAGGGTCTAAAACTGAACTGAGCTCATCACCATCAGCCATAAATGAATATTTTAAAAGTATATTTTGCTAAATTTCCATGATATTTCATTTCCATGATATGCAGTTTCTCTGAGTTTGCCATAGATTAGAGAAAGCAAAACTCTGAGCTCTGAAGGAACGGAGCCCCACAACCTACTTAGGAACCTTTCATTAATCAGGCCTGGAAAAAGCCAGCCCAGAGATGAGGTTCACTGGCTTCATCTGGGCAGTGGAGTTGGGGGTTAGGGTGACAGGAAGAAAGGAAGAGCCGAGAGAGTGTGATGGTAAGCAGGTCACTACTGAGGGCACCTGGGGTTCAGGTCCATAGGTCCTGTAGGGAACGGACTTGAGAGCACCTCAGCTTCATGACAGCCAGAAGGAGGCAGGCGTGGCACCCCTCATGTGCCTCCATCCTTCATCACTTGCCCTCTGCCCCATAAGTGTCAAGCCCTGACATCCCAGTCTGTAGATGACCTGTGAGGTCAACCAAGCCCGGTGGGTGGGAGACAGGGGGCATCTGCTGCTCTGAGGAAATACCGCTTGAGTCTCTGGGAGAGAGTCAGATCCTCTGCACAGCACTGCACAATTCTCACCTCTTTAAACATCACCATGGCAACGCACAAAATAGGAATCGTTAAAATTCCAGGAACCACAGTGGACTGTAGGGGAGAGATCTGCATTTCCCTCTGACAAGAGTGAGTTGTAGAGAAATCCAACACTGCAGCAGATTCTTTAGACCTCTGCATGTGTGTCCGGCTGGCCCACACCCTCTCCCTGGGTCTTGCATGACTGCAATACAATATGATAGCCAGGAAATCGATAGCGGTGCAATATAGTGGCTAGGTTTGGGTCTCATCAGATCTGCATGCCCTTGTTTACTACGTCTCTGTGTGCATTTGTGTATGTGTATGTCTCTATATGTCTCTGTGTGTGTTTGTATGTATATTTGTGTGTGTATGTGATATGTATGAGGTGTCTATGTGTATTTGTGTGTGTATGTGTGTCCTATTTGATTTTATCTCATGTGATTTTTGTGACGGCCATGATGAAGTGATAGGGCAGCCCCCCTCCAGGACGCCTGTACTCTGCCCTTCCTGATGGTCATTAGGTTTTTTGTCCACTTGAGACAAACCTAGACCTTCCTGGGAAGAAAGAATGATCACCTCCATCAAGCCTGTAGGGCATTTTCATGATTAATGATTGGTGTGGGAGGGTGGTCTGGTGGGCTTGGGTCATACGAGAAAGCAGGCTGAGCAGCACCCCTCTGTGGTCTCAGTATCAGCTCCTGCCTCCAGGTTCCTGATGGGGTCTAATTGGCAAGCCAAATGAACCCTTTCTTATCTAGGTTGTTTAGGTTAGTGTTCGACTGCAGTGACAGAGAAGCAAACTATGCCAGCCATTCCTCACAACATTGCCATCTCACTGACATGGTGACTGCATGGATCACACCTGCAACCTATGAGATGCTTTGTTTTGCTGCTCAGATTAGCCCTCTGTGGTTAGTGTGTGGGTCAACTGTTTGTCCCTCTTTCTACCCGGCAGAACGTCCCGGCATAGCTTTGTTCAGCTATTGGCCCACAGCAGGAACTAGAGCCTAACCATTCGCCCACAGTGGGAACTAGAGCTTATAGGTGATTTACTTGGTGATTACAAACAAAGCTGCAAAGAACACTGTGTACAGGCTTTTGAGTGGTGAAACTTCTCTGTCATAAATGTTCATACATGTTAGGCCACATGAATGTGCTTAGTTTTATGAAAAACTGCCACCCAGAGAAGCTGTCAGAAGTACATTTGCCTGGTGCTTCTGCTGACCCAGTTCCCCTTCATCTCCGGTGCTTTTTTTTTTTTTTAATTATCTTTGTTTTATGTGGATGAGTGTTTTGTCTGCATGTATGCATGTGCATCACATGTGTGCAGTGCCTGCACATGGCTGAAGGGGACACTGGATCCCCTGGAACTGGTATTACAGATGGCCGAGTCACCATGTAGATGCTGGGAACTGAGCTCAGGTCCTGTGTAAGTGCTCTTAATAATGCGCCATGTCTGCAGCCCCTCTCCAGTGTTTTGGGTTAGTACTGCTGTGTTCTGGATGTGTGGGGGAGGGCAGGGAGTTACAGGAAGGTATGTGTACTGGCTAGTTTTGTGTGTCAACTAGACACAAGCTGAAGTTATCACAGAGAAAGGAGTTTCAGTTGAGAAAATGCCTCCATGAGATCCAGCGGTAAGGCATTTTCTCAGTTAGTGATCAAGGGGGGGGAGGGCCCCTTATGAGTGGTACCATCTGTGGGCTGGTAGTCTTGGGCTCTATAAGAAGCAGGCTGAGCAAGCCAGGGGAAGGAAGCAAGCAAGCCAGTAAGTTACATCCCTCCATGGCCTCTGCATCAGCTCCTGCTCCTTGACCTGCCTGAGTTCCAGTCCTGACTTCCTTTTGTGATGAATAGCAGCATGGAAGTGTAAGCCAAATAAACCCTTTCCTCCCCAACTTGCATCTTGGTCATGATGTTTGTGCAGGAATAGAAACCCTGACCAAGACAGTATGAAACCCTAGGTCTCTCAGGTGCATCTCCTACAGTTCTTGCTTTTCTGTTTCTAGAGCTGTTCCTTTTACCTTGAGACAACATCAGGTATGATAAGCTGTGATGTGAGCAAAAAAAACATGGCAAATGATGAGCTTTTTTAGGGTAGAAAAGAAAAAGTCAGTCCTCGATTGGAAGATGAAATGGGAGGAAGATAAAGGGTGAGAGAAACCCAGAGGAAAATACTGAAGACAGCCATCACTCATAACATGTAACAGACATAGGAAGAATTTGTAAGATGGACTGCAGGCTTAGACTGTTTCAAAACCTACTCTATTTAAGTTCTTAAGCACTTCAGCCTCCCTTCCAACCCACCGACCAGAGGTCGGGGAAAAAGGAGGCTAATGTAAAAGGGAGTTGTGGACCTGTTTAGAAGGAGTTCCTTGAGGGCGATGCCACTTTTTGTTGTCAGGATACCGGCAGTCCAGCTCAATAGCAAACACCAAACATGAATCAGTAGTGGCAGCTTGATCCAGCAGAAACAGCAAGGCTCAGTGAGTCAGTGGAAGGGGCCGGAATCAGCCAGAATACCGCGAGACGTTCTTTGGTGCATTTCTCTCTACAAAGTGAAGACCAAGGAAGACCAGCGAAACATTGCACAGAGTAGCAATGCAAGAGAGCATCATTTCACTGGAGGGTTCCCTTTATATGCTTTCTAAACATCTTGCACCCTCTCAAGTGTCTGTTTTCAGGAAAAACATCACATGCCCTCTCACAAGACAGCTGCCAGAAAAACATCAGGTGACACAACAGAGTTGTTAAGAAACCAGAAATTTCTAGTTCATTGGACTAACAGATGTAAAAGGAACCTTTGTGCTGGTTGTAGGCTGCGACTACTTTGAGTGATTTACTAGAACAAAGTGATTTGGGTTGAGAAGGAAACATTGTACTCTAGGTTCAGAGGAAATCTCAGATACTGTGTCTATGCTTTGGAAACAACATAACTGACACCTGGGACAATTAAGCTGTTTCTGTAAAGCCACCTCAGGAACCCAGTGGCCTAGGCCACAGCCACATAGATTACATTTCCATGATATTTCAGTATGAATGTGTTGGTGTGTTTGGGTCACCTTTGTGTAAGGTAGAATCTTCTACCTAGTCCAGTTAGCAGTTCATAGAACAAACACTGGAGGGATGGACATATCTCTGTGGATTACACCTAGTCACAAACATCCTCTTGTGTTCGGAAGAGGGTGAAGGCTCAGAAGGACAAAGGGAGCCTCCCATGAACAGACAGATTAAGCAGAGAGGGTTTTTAAATAGCAAGACTTAAAATGAATCAATTGATACCAAGTAAGGGAGAGGTTGGGAGTAAATTGAATGAACGAGCTTGGGGTTTGGGATAAGTCCTTCATGATGGGAAGGGAATTGTTAAGAACTAGATGCAGATCAGTGGAGGGAGAGCGGCCTCTACTATGGAAATAGTCAATGGAAGCTACTTAGTTTGGTGGTGGAAACCTCAGCCTGGTGATTTGTTGTTTATAGGTTTTTGTTAACTTTTAAAATGCTACTAACAAAACCGTGTTTACAAACTTATAAAATGTGGCACTATAAAGAGTGCAAAGAAAGCATGTTGCCACTTGAAGTACGTAAGTCATTCCTCAGCTCAGGCTGGTTTGATTTGACATTTCCATTTGTGCTAGTGTTAGAGCCATCCATTCGACAGAGGCTGCACTTTGAATCTGAGCCACTTGAGTGCTAGGCTGGACATTCAGTCACCAGAGGAAGCACTTCCGCCCATCAGCTGTGGAGGCCATGCGGCATTTCCAACTTTAGTATGCTTATTGGACACAACCCCGTTGTAAGTCAAGAGCAATTCACACACACACACACACACACACACACACACACACACACACACACACACACACACATACATGTGTGCGCGTGCATATGAATTAATTAATAAAAATTGCATATGAATTAATAAAAATTACTGTTTATAAATACGCAACAGGACCTAGGGGTATGCTCAGTGGTATGATGTTTGCTTAGTATGTCCAAGGCCTTGGGTTTGATTTCCAGCGCTGCAAAGTAAGTACATGTAAATGATAGGACCTCAGTTTTATATTCTGCTTTAAAACTTAATAGTCCTTGAACACTTTTTCAATATAATTTGAAATTATCCTGTGTTCTGTAGAATAGATGTTGATATACTCAATAATATTTACCTCTAAGAAACAACCTATGATGTATTTAATTTTTGATTATATTATGTCATTAAGTTATATTATTATCTCTTCTGGTAAAATGTGGAATTCCAATTTCAAGATTTTTCCTTACTTAATATCTAGTATGAAATGGTCAATAGGAAAAATTGGTATCAAATGGTCTCCTATATTTTTGCTGTTTCTTTTCTAAATTGCCAACTTCAACAAAAGTTATTTCTATTTAAACAATTTCACTATTTTGATCATTTTGGATATTGTTTGTTAAAACAGAATCAAGCTTACTGTCTGTTTGTATTTCTGTTCTCACAAACTGTTGATCATGCCCTTTGCCTGTTTCTCATGTGAGGGACACAGCTTTGCACTGATTTTATCTTTTTTTTTTTTTTTTTTCTGAGACTAAAATCTTCCTGTGGGGTCTAGGCTGTCCTGGAACTTGTGATCCCTCTACCTCAGCCTCTCAGTGATGGAGTAATAGCAGTGTGCCATCTCCTCTGATTTATTTCAATAAACTTGAACCTTAAATATCTTCACTGTTTGCTGTGTTGCCATTTGTTTTGGCTGTTGGCCTTAGGCTTTGCACATGTGCTTACTATGTTAATGAATTTGGAGGCTACTATAATCGTCTTACATTTGCTTGATTGTGTTTGGTTTTAGGCAGTTTTGGTCTTTAAACAATTAAGTCATTTAAGTTTGCAATTCACTTTGGTAGAAGAAACCAGGAAACAACTTCAACATATTGTGTTGTCATGTATGTTAGTAAAATAGCCATTAGCATGGTTAAAGGCCAGTATTGTTACATTTCTACAGCGAATACATTTGCATGCATTGTATACATACTGTAAGATGCCATCATGCAGGGGCCCTTCTGTGAACATAATTGTTTAGGTGCTTCAAAATCAGGGTATGTCTTGGGTTCCGTATACACTATTCAGGAAAACCATTATTTGATGCTGACAGGCACATATGATTCCTTTGTTCTAGATTCTCCAACCCCAGAAATTGCCCTGCCTTGTTTTCCTGTAGGCCCCTGACACTTGTGCCCATGGCTCACAGTCATTGCTCAGAGCCTGCTCCTGAGGGATGGTGAAGAGCAAGGAGCCAGTCTCTCTGTGCACTCCTGTTATCCTCTCATGCCAGAGGCCCAGAGCTAGCTCATTGCAAAGTTCCTTGCCCGTGAGCACAAGCTGGGGTCCTCTGTGTGAAGCATCTTTGCTGCTTCCTACAGTCAACCTTGTCTTTTTTTCCCCCTTGGCTTCAGAGAACTTCAAGCTGGAGCATTCGTTCCAGCTACAGTCAGTGTATTTGCCTTATAGCACATAGGAGACCACGCAGATCTCCAGACTAGCAAACACACCAAGAGGCACATCTTGATGTCCTGTTTTTAAAGTTTCTGTTTTAGTAGCAAAAAAGGCCCATAAAAGAAAACTTCTATGGTCAAAAGATTGAAATCTCTGGCCTGGGTGGAGACTTGACATTCTAGATGGGGTGGGTCATTCACCTGGTCAAGGGAACTACTCCTAGGAAGGTTTAGCCATGCTAAAGAGATGTGTAGAATAATTATTCCTCTAATGAGAGGCTGTACCTTTCCTTCCCAGAATCCCACTTGTAATGTAGTAGTTTACAGGCCACCACCATACAGCTGTATAGACCCAATTTCCCATTTCCATCTTTTCTAAGCATGCTTTCCTTAACATTTTGGGTTTCCCCGATTTTTTGGGTGTTTCCCTACTCTTTCTCTAAAACTCCCTCCCTGCCAGATGGCTGCTCTTCTGACAGCTCTTGTACCTCCGTGCTAACTTCAGTGGTATTGACTTATTTCCCTCTCTTCTCCATTCCCTTTCCTCAGAAGCTCCTGAGATTTGTAGCTTACCTGCCTGGAGGGTTTTCTCTTAAACTCTAATAAAATTATCCTTGAACTTTCCTTTGATCCCAATTTTTAAATTTTTTATTAATGAGACTAAGAGCCCTGAGAGGGTACTCTATTTTCCCTGGATCACTTCTAATCTTGATTCAGAAGACACTAGGTGTCATGCGGGTGGATATGACTTAGGAAAGGGGAAAATGAATATGTAGGCTTAAGAGTTTTCAAACCCCCCCTTTAATAAGGGTTCTTAAATGCTTTAACTTCTCTTCTAGCCCACCAACCACAAGAAGTAGTGGAAAGGAAAGGTTAATAGGGCAAAGGGGGATGTGGACCGTTTAGAAATAGTTCTTTGGAGGCGATTCCAACCTTTGTTGTCAGAATATCAGCAGTTCAGTTCACATGAATCAGCAGCGGTAGCTCGATCCACTCACAAACACCATTCACGAATCAGCAGTGGCAGATCCACCCAGGGGAAACCACGAGGCTCTGCCAATCCTCCCATGTCCACCAAGGTGGCAAAAAGTGGCTGGAATACCATGAAAAGTTCTTGGGTGAGTTATTCTTTATGAAGTCTTGACAAGCAAAGACGAGCATCCCAGAGCATCATAAGCGTAGACCAGCATCAGTAAAGGCCAATGAAGACCAGCAAAGAGTGGCAAGGAAAACCAATGCCAGAGCGTCATCTACTGTCTGCTGGATTATACTTATGCTCTTCCCAAACATCTGTGTCCTTGCAAGCTTCTGCTCCAGCAAAACATCACAGGCCCTTTCACCAGGCAGCTTCCAGGAAAACACCAAAACATCCTCTCATAAGACAGTTTCCAGAAAAACATCACATGACACAACTGAGTCTCCAAAGAAACGAAAAAAATTCCACTTCATGGATGGGCAGAGAAAATCCTGAGGGATCTCATGCACCAGAGAAAGCTGTCTCTGAGTTCTATATTTTTGGAGTTACTCACAGACATTTTGGAAAGCAGATGATTAACCCTATCAGGAATGAGGCTTCCTGGTCTGTCAGACCACTCCCTGCTTACTGGTCTGTTGGTGTCTAACTGGGAGCTTGACAACTGGTACAGGAGGTGTGGGACAGAGTCCATTTCCACAAGTGTGATGGTCCACCAGTCTTGATATTTTATTAATTTTATTATATTTTATTTTATGTGTTTGAGTGTTTTGCTTACATTGTGCTTATGTACCGTGTGAATGCCTGGTGCCCAGAGAGGTCAGAAGAGGGCACTAGATCCCCTAAAACTGCAGTTACAGACAATTGGGAGCCACCACCTGGGTGGTGTGACCAGAACCTGGGTCTTCCACGAGAGTCTCAGGTGCCCTTAACCACTGAGCCAGCTCTCTAGTCCCCAGAAATCTTTAAAATTAAAGTGTGGCACACTCGAACATGGCAAATTTGGGCCGGCTACTGGGAGAATGGACACTGTGTTCTTCACAGATAAACATTGCCACATTGCATTGGTTGTATTTGGGAAGAAGTAACATCGCCAATATAATATTTTTCCAATGCGGGTTCCAGTAAGGTTTACAAAGACAGAGTCCTGAGCAGGGAGTGGGATGGGGATGGACAGAATCCAACAAGGCCCTGAGGGACTCTGCAGAAGGTCCAAGGTCCTAGCTTGGCTCAATGGAGACACTGTACCTCTTGGCCTTGACCCAGGTCTTAGTCTGACCAATGCAAGCAGGGAATGGGTTCACCCTTTTGTTCCAGCCCCACCTTGAAACATCCAAAGGCTTCTGTGCTCTTAATCTTGGAATCATAGCCTTCCCATCAATAGGTCTGAGATAGCCCTCTGAAGGCATGCTTGTATCCAGGGGGAAGATTTTATATCCTCTATCAACCTAAAACTCAAGAGCTATTTTGAGGGTGGTAAATGATAAGGTCGTGGTTGACTATTTTACTTTTGACCCCTCCGATTAGAAGTCTTTCAGAGTAATTGATATCCAGGAGTGAGAATTCTGTGTATCAGTGCCTGTACCGTGTGACAGAGAGGATCAAAGCACAGCTTTGAGGATGGGCACACAGCTCGGTGGGTAAACTGTCCACAGCACAAGCCTGAGGATCTGAGTTCAGAGCCTCAGAACTAACATAAAAGATAAGCATGTTGAACTCATCTGTAACCCTGTTGCTGGGAAGCAGAGATGGACAGATTCCTGGAGCTTATTGGCTGGCCTGTGTGGCGAGCTGCTGACCCCTGTGCAATGAGAGACCCTGCCTCAAAGGACAGTGTGCAGAATGAGAGTGGAAACACCTGCTATGAACCTCTGGCCTCCACACACATGTACGCATGTATGTATGGACACAAAGCCAAGCAGGGTCCTTCTGCACAGCTAGTGTCCCTCTGTAGTTTAGTCAGAGGGGCTTTGCAGTGATGGGAATTCATACCATGCCTTTCCCAAGATGTCAGGTAAATGCTTGCCAAAGGTAAGATATTAGTAAATTCTCGACATACGGAAGTTATTCTAATGCACCTCCCACACGTGTAAATGCTCACACGTGCGTATATTCATTTCTTTAATGTTAGAGCCCTGATATGTAGTTTTTAAAAAACCACCTTGTGGGCAAATGGGGACACTTGTCAACACTGTTCACGGGTTACCAGGTTATTAGAACTTAGGGTTGAGTATTCCGGAAGCAGTCTCCACTCAGTGCAGAGGAAGCACAGACTCTTGAGTGTTATGTCCCAGCTACAGGAGGTTCCCATTCTCCAGTGGGAACGCAAGTTCATATGCACGCTATCCTGACCTCGTGTCAAAAGTCCAGCTTTCTGTGTTTCTTAGACACACTTGATTTTTACAGAGGCTCCCAGAAACCATGGTGCTAAAAGCTGTTTACTCGTGAGCCAAACCTTTGGTTTATTCCTTGAGATTTTCTTCTATCTCAACAGTACTGACTGAGGTTAGGAAAAGTATTTTTGTGAGGGCCTTCCAGAGGTTTCCTCTGAAGATGGGAGCCAATGAAGAGAGTCTGAATTGCAGAAAAATGAAGTCAGCGGAGCCTGTGGGGAAATGCCTTCCTCCTCCATGGGCGAAAAAAACCAAACACAAACAAACAAAAAACACCACACAACTGTGCAGCCATCTTGGGGGGGTCTTGGGAAAGAGATAGCCAACTCAATTGGCTAAGCATCATAGGATTCGTGATGCCTGAGAGCGTCCCTCTACCTGATCTCACCTGTTCAAGAACTGTCTCACCCCCACTGACCATGTGGATTCCACCTCGTATTTGGCAATGAAAACATGTGAGTTAAAGCGGTCAGATCACTCACCCATACCACAAAGCTGATCCAGAGCGGGTCCTTATAAGGTAGGATAACATCAGGTGCTGGTGGCCAACTTCTCTGTACTCATGAATCTTCTTTAAATGTCAGGATCTTTGCATGTGTCTGCAGCTTACCGCAGCCTGCCTGCACAGGCTCTCATTCCCACGTGACACTGCCTCTCTCCCCACTCCTTGCTGCCTTGGGTGCCATTGCATGGTTTGAAAATGAAATAAAGATAGTCTGGTGACCAGTACTGAGGAAGACATTGAGAAAGGAAGAATAAGTGTTCTTGAGGAAAAAGTCGAGCTTTCCAAAACTCAGGCCATCCAGTCTCAAGGATGCTTTCACTTTTCCTGACGACTTTTATTTTCATCAGTTTCCCTTTGGCCATCTTTTTCTGAGTTGCTGGTGAGAATGTGAGGGCGTATTCCCCTTTCTCACCCGGTGGTCTGTGTTTAGTCCTCCCTTTATGATGTTTCAGGTGGAAACTGTTTGGGGGTGAGGAAAGAAGCCCCTTTCCCAGCTTCTCTCTTCAAAACAATTAGCTTCCCAATACAGATCACAGATCTGGATGAGCCCAGCCAGGGCCACCAAGATCAGTGCTCGCCTTCCCTCCTCACCCCCCAAGTGGTTCTGAGCTGGTGCTCTCTCTCCACCATCCCTGTCCACTGAGCCTTCAGAGAAGAGAGGACTGTAGTAGACTGATGAGCTCCAAAGTTTGGGTGAGCCTGGACAGGATCCAGGAAGGCTCAATAGCTTTTCTGACTTATCTCAGTTGTCTTGTTATTTGGCTTCATTTTATTTAAACAATAACAAAAATGTTAAGGTCTACTGACTGAATGGATTTGAATGGATTGACCTTTCCTCCATTGGATCTTTGTTCAGTAGACATAGAACACTGACTATGTGCTAAGGAACACTCAGCATATGCAAAAGAGCACTCACTATATGATAAGGAATATTCACTTTGTGCTAAAGGGCACTCACTATGTCCTAAGGAGCACGCAGAATCACGTTAGACATGAGAGATGTCACACAAAGGTGAGGTCTTTTTAGACAAACAATCCCATTGTGTGCCTGGCCATAACCCAAGGGTCAGGAAAGAGGAAGGCTCTTCTATAGGGTTAATAAATGAGAGCTGAGTCAGGGAGGCGTTTGCTGAGGCGGAGATGAGGAGAAGCTGGCCGAGTTTGCAGCCGCAGGAGACCTCCTTAGACAACCATTCTATGGTGACATCATAGGAGGTGGAAGCCGACTGCTTTCTTGAAATGAAGACCATGACAGCTGATGTTGAGGAAGCCTGGACAAGACCTGAGCACAAGTCCTACAGGATGTTTTAGGCTATGGTAAAGTATTTATAGGAAGACCTTGGAATATGAGTCACTGAAGAATTTAAATTCAGGAGCACAGTCGGGTCTTGACACAGGAATCTTTTGCTTCAAAGTTTTAAGTGAAGTGTGAAAGGGGACTCGTTTAAAAATTAAATATTATATAATCTTCAAAAGGCTTATATTCCAGGAAGCAGGTAGAGATGCCTAACGAATGTGAGGGAATCTAAACATGGCAGTAGCAAGTGTGATACAAATAATGAAAATTGTCAGTTTTATAGTGGTTGGGGGAACATTCCAGACCTTTGCCATCCTGGCTCCGGCACTTAGCAGCTGTGGGAGCTCAGGAGGGTTACTAAGTTCCCCTGGGCTCCACGGAGAAAACAGGACCTTCGCCTAGGCTGTTGTGTGAATTGAATGATCAAAAAATGGTTAATGTGTGCAAGGCATCTGGGAGGGCATGCATTAGCTCTACTCTATCGTCTATTACTGTTATTGTATGGGAGTGGGACATGAAGTAGAACGTAACATGTTTAGAGCTGTAACAGGAAGGTTTTTAGATTTTGAAGGAAAGGCAGGTTTGACCTGACGGTGTGTAATTTCTAGGCAGACCAGTTGGCTTTTCAATGAGCAATGACAAACACTCCTGAGAAGATTAATTGAAATTTTACAATGTATAGTCTTAGATTCTTGACTTCTTAATGTTACTACTCTTCTGCTTTTCTTTTCTCTTTGGTACTTGGGAGGGGGCCCACGTCCTTGTCCATGTGAGGGGCACGTCCTTGTCCACGTGAGCACATGGCCCTGCACTGGGTTGGGTGCCCAGTCCCAGCACCATTTACTTTCCACTTAACTCTTTAAAGTTTTCTCTATTAAAGTTTCTTTCTGGGGGGAAGTGGGGAGGAAACCTGTTGCTGCACTTCATAACTGCTGCTTGAACCTGTGGGAAACCCAGAGAGAGTGAGGGTGTGCACTTCATAATGGAACCGCAGTGGTTATACTCCATTCCCAGCTGCCTCGATTGAGGTGGGTCACTGGCTGTGAGCTTTACTGCCAGAACATGTGGGCGGAGTGGATATCAGTATCTGCAGGAGGCTGTAGAGGTCAAGGACACAGGTGGCCACTGGTGGAGGCTGGAGGAGCCCTGGCAGCATCTGCTCTAAATCTGCCTTCAACAGGCAAGGCCTTCTGCAGTATTCACTGAAGCTTTGATGGGGCACTCCTCACTGAGATGCACATTCTTGAGTTCACCATAGACCACATGCTCCTGAGAAGAAGAGTGGATTAGATTGGGCTAATTTAGTTAGCACAGCGCCCTTCCCAGTGCTGTGCATAAATAGCTCCAGGGCATATAAATAGCTCCCCTTCCGAGTTAGGATGGTGTCATGGTACAGGATCAGAATAACTTCTTTCCTGTCAGAGAGAGCTTGAACCAATAGTTATCATGATGACAAATTTATAGCTTTGGTCCGACTTTCCGGGGGTGGAGGTTAAGTGGAGATCTGGGAGCCCAGGGTTGACCCACACATCCCCAAGGCAAGTGGAGATTTGGCAGGTCCTTATCAGTTTGATTAGAGTACTCAACTTAGTTAAAAATAGCAGATCTCTTCTAGAATCATAGTCACATTTTAGATCTGGACTTTCCTTCTGTCTTCTTCAAGGCAGAATGACCTAGGACTGTGTAGATGAGAGGCTGCCTTTTGTTGAGGATCTGTTAGGGGTGTGAGAGGCAAGGCAGCTCCAGGAGAAGGCTTGTATTTCATCAAGTCCAGTGGAACAGACGATTCTCCTCCCTCTGTCTCCCCATCCCAGTGCTTTTCTTTTTTTTTCTTTTTTTTCTTTTTTGTCTCTACCTATTTCATAGAAGTGACTTGAATTCTCAGAAAACATTCAGATCATCCTTAGATACTTTCCTTTCATCTGGCCTGAAGGCAGGTGGTGAGACGGAGTGGAGATGATGCCGGCTCCTCCCTCCCTTTAGCTCCCTGCATCTCCCATCTCGTTCTATAGCAGGGGGAAATGGCCATAGTAAATTGCAAAGATTATTCAATTTCTGCTCACTTTAAGTGCCCTTAAAGGGAGACGGCATTCATGTCTTCTCAGGGGAAAGGAGACCCATTCTGCTACAGATAAAATGCTGTGTGAGAGATTCCGGATGCAGCTGGGGACCCACATGGAGGCTGCCCTCTTCCTCAGCAGAAGCACGTCTGTGTCACTGAATGCACAGTGTATGTGGGGGGAGACCTGAGCAAGCCTACTGGAAGAATAAAAGGGCCATTAAAATGTGTCTTTCAAGGGACACAGTTCTTATTCAGGCTAATAAGAATGGCCTGAATGTGGGAGATTTATCATTTTTTACCCCACCCCACCCCAAGTTTGGCTGATGCTTTTAAATGAATTTGTGGAACTGGTGACTTTTCCATTTGCTGGTTGGGTTAGATACCTCTCTGTGACGTTCTTGGAAAAGAACTTCTTCAATTTGCAGCCACGCATATTGGAGACCTGTGCCATTTCTGACGCTTGGATCCTAAGTTGGCCAGACAGACAGCCTAGAATTCTGAGAAGCACAGGGCTGTGGCTGAGGCTACCCATGGTCCATCTCACTGGTGTTTGACTCTGTCTAGATAGAGGGTAGGAGACAGAAAGGCACTGGGAAAGAAGGAAGGCAGACTCTATAAATTATAGAGTAGAAGTTATGTCATGGGAATATAGCTGAAGTGGAGGTAGGCGGTCTTTCTATTCTGCCCTAAGAACGCCACTCTTTGGACACATCTCATACTGTGGCCAGTAAGATAGTAAGATACACTCAGGATCCTTTAGCCTTGGGTTTTTAAATGTTTCTAAAATGAGCGAATTTGAAGAGAAACCTTTCTATGCAGATGAGGCTGCTCTTGTCCCAACCTGGCTGTCCCTTCAGCTTCAGCAAGCCCCTGAATTGGCTGGAGTGGGAATCCATGCCTCTCTGTCATCTCTCCCTCAACCTCCGTTGCTGGCTGACCAGGAGTATCATGGCGCACTGACCCCAACCAACTTGCCAACCCAACCAAGTAGACTTATGGGCACCAGAGCGAAGGCTGTTTATGCTCAGCATGAATCAAAGAGTTGAAAACAGGCCGGGACTAACATATCCCATTGCATTTTTAAAAATGCACCTGTGACTTAGACCCCCATGCCTTCCAAAGGCACTTTGAAACTGAAATAAAAAGAAACCCAAGTGATTAAACTCATTTAGCAAGGATTAAAAAGCTAAAGGTGCTGTCAAGTACAGAGAGAAACCAACCTAATAATAGCAGATGCTAATTTTAGTAGTAGATTCCCAAACAATCAAACCTGTAATGGAGGGAGGGGCTGAACCCTGACACGACACGGAGGAGGAGCACACTTGGTTTCACCTGGAGGCGAGCTCTCTCCTGGCATCTCTGACACTCTGTGTGGATCTGTAAATAAGCAAGTTACGTTCTTCAGTGTCTGTGTCTCAGAGTGTGGAAATGGCCTGGGTAGTTAGAACAGGAGAATTAAAATGCTTTGTAGCCACATTGTCTGAACTGTGTCTTGCCCACACCAGGGGCCAAACTATGAGCCTCCAGGCAGGAAGCACACCACTGGCCTACATGGAGACACCCTTGGATTTGGGCATCACTCTATTGTTTCAGCAGCCAATGACACTGCCAATTTCTTCAGCATCTAATGAAGGTGCTCCCTGCCATCAATGTCTAGAACATTTTATTTCTAAAATTCTGAGTGCAGTGATATCACATATGAGTGACACTGGATAACCTAACTTCAAAAACTGACAATCTGATGAAAACAATAAATTGAATCTGGCCCAGAGCCATCCATGCAGTAGACATAGAAGCCAGATGTCAAATGTCACCTGTCATTTAAGATCAGAAGAACACTAAAGCAACAGAACATCTGACCTGCAGAGGTGACACTGGCCTGGTTAGCACAGGACAGAAGGAAATGGTCCAAGGATGAAGACACATGCCAGGCATGCAACAGTCGCCAGAGCATATGGGTATTAATGATATTCAGAACTTGATGAATACCAGGATTTTTCAGCTTAAAATAATCCTTCCTGCTGATGTGCAGTTACTGGGGGGTTCCCAAAATGCCACAGAGAAAAATTAGATGCATGCAAAAATAAGTAAAATAAATAAAAGAATTCTGAGACTCAGCTTTAGCACGTGGAATAGAGACAGTTTGGTAAACTGGGAAGAGCTGAGGAGACAGTGGGCCCATGCCCCAGCTATCTCTTCATTCACAGCAACTGCCCTCGGAAAGAACTGTCCATAACTTCTGAATGCTTGAGGAGAAGATTTGCTAAGATTTTATGTACATTCTATACAGTTGGTAAAGGCCGAGCAGCCTTTTATGGGACAGCTTGGACTCTAGAGGGTTGAGTTTTATCACAGAACACCAAAAAGGCCATCAGCAACTTCCAAAACAATTCTCCCCTTGGTCTGTTTCTTTGTCTGTCTGTCTTGAAGGGAAGCCTGTATCCAGCCACTCTCCCTGCCAGGTCCAAGGAAAACCGGCATTGATAGTCTTGGCTCGGCTCAAGCTGAACGACTGAAGGACTTCAGCAGCCCACTCCCATCATCCTCAGGAACCTGTGGAAAGGACGTCTGTCTGCCAAGAAGAGCCACTTCTTTATTGACACGTACCTCTGGTGCACACCAAAGCCACCTGGCCCACAAGCCCCTGCCTGCTGGTGCAAACTCTGGGCTGTCCCAGTTCACCAGGCTCCTCCCCTCACCCCCCTCCCCGAAGCATTTTGGCCCCTCCTCTCACCCCTGAAGCCTTTTCTTTTTCCTACTCTCAATCCTCTCTGCTCCCAAGAGAGCCAACTCTGGCTCTTGTCAGTCGGCCCCAGAGAGGTAGACATGCTGCTTTGGACTTCCCTAAAGGCCTCGGGCTGGTCTCTCTCCCATATCTATCATAAAAACCTTCCTCACGCACGTGGCGCATGGATCGGTCAGTTCCATAGCTTCTCGGCACCCTTGCTTACAGGGTCCAGCTGCCATCATCTTTCTCCTTGAAAGAGGAGTGAACCTGGGTAACAAGTTTAGTGTAACCCAGTTCCTGGTACTGAGATCTCTCTAATGATGAAGATCTTCAGTTAGAAGAAAAAAAAATTAAGAAAAAGGGGAGCACCCTCTTAGAAGCAGGGGGAGGGATGGAATGGGGGTTTGCAGAGGGGAAACCAGGGAAGGGGATAACATTTGAAATGTAAATAAATAAAATATCCAATTAAAAAAAAAAATTGTCCCCAAGGTCTGGGTGGATGCTCTCTACCGTGACATATCTGGTTCGCCTATGTTCATTTGCTCTAATTGAATCAGAGCTCCAGAATCCTTGAACTCTGTCTCCCATTTAACCTCAAGACCTAATTGGCAAGTAAGAAGCTTCTAGAAGGAGGACAAACCCAGAAAGCTTTTAGTGGATGGTGGATTCAGGAGTGACAGCCCCTCTTTAAATAGCTCCGAGGCCTACAGAAACCACAAGAGTGCTAGGAGGTCACCAGCCAATTTTTGAATTATTAACACATGTTTAACAATTAAAGAAAGACATATTGATAGGCTATTGAGGGAGTTAATTATTTAGTTGTGCAAAGTACAGAGTGGAAAATAAAATATTAAGCATAATGGGGACAGCTCTCGGTCCGTAAAGACAGGTAGGTATGAAACTCCAGCAGTAAAACTTTATTGATCTGAGATAAAAAGCAACTCTGGGTGCAATTCCTGCTTCCACTTGCAGGTACAAAATAAAGCATGAAAGCCTGCAAACTTCTCCTGGCACAGTAATATCAGAGACCCCGAATCTTTGCACAACGATGGTGAGGGAGACGGGACAGTATGGGCAGACTTTACAAAAACAAGACTAAACTCACACAGTGGCACACCAGTCCACCCCCAGTAATCCAGGGCTCCATCCAAAGTCATTCCCACCCAAGAGCTGGCCCAAGTCTATGGCTCTATCTTTGCTTTCCAGAATAGGGCAGATAGCTCTGAACACTGTAGAGCAAATGAAGACAGTGACTAGCTTCAGCCCTGCTTGACACGGAGAGTCTTCATGAAAGAATTTGTAAGTAGCTTTGGAGTCAACTGTTGCAGAATGTTGCGCCCTTACTGTCTGGATGTGACGGTGGACTGCCTTGGCTTTGCATGACTGAAAATCTGGAAGGGCTAACTTTCCAGAGTGCTTGCATGGCCTTGACAATTGAAATACAACAACAACAACAACAACAACAACAACAACAACACCTGCTTAAATCCCCAAGCTTGGAATGATTTTCATTCCCTTTACTAAAATTCTCCCTGACTGATTTATTTTTGTGGCCCTTGTAACACGTGTGGGTCTTGCCTCTCTACTCTTCACCAGCACGGGTATTCGTTTGAACTTTTAAGTCCCCAGCGCCTACCACAGAGCTGAGTGCATGGGAGATGGTCAGTAATTGAGTGACTTAACGATCCAAGCAAAGTTGCATTTTGTTGTAAAGGTTTTCCCAGTGGTGTTGTGAGACCACTGTGTCTTCTTTTCAATGCCAGGCGCATTGGTTTCTCGTTGCTGCTCACTCAGTTGCCATTCCTGGCTTCCCGGCTTAAGTGTTCAGCAAGACTGCAGGACTTCTGTGTGTCCTGAGGGAGGAAGGCCACAGAGCCTAGCTTTGATCTTAGCAGGAAGAGACGGGCAGTGTTTATAGAAAGCCAGTTTCCTTAGCAATTTACTAGCCCCCACTCTCCTCTGGCAAAAGGTTCTGTGGGTGTGGTAGAAGACTCCTCGCTGGAATTCACTTGTAGGCATTCCTGCTGTTAAAACCACACACACTGAGAGAACACTAGGGATTTTGCTAATTGTGTCTTTAACATAACAGGGGTTCTGAAGAAACAGAGATTAGGTACAGGCATTCAGAAACTCTGCTGTGAGCTACCCACCAGAGAAGACTACTGGGACATGGTTCAAGCCAATAGAAAGTCTTATTAGTGACTACACCGGGTGTTTGGTATCCCAGTGCAGTCCGGAGACTTTTTCAGGGTGAGCTTTTAAAAACAGAACCATATCCTGCTTGATATAGCTCAGTTAGCAAGGACAGTTAACCAGAAGTGGGAATACAGAAGCCAAAAAGCAAAGTTAGTACACTTAGGGACTTTCCCAGAACCATGAGCTTTGATGGTTTAGGTCTTTCTTCCTGTTTTGGCAAGTGCTGCCTTTGTGTTGGGTTGCAAGGCCTGGATGGCTTTTCCATAATGGCGTCAGTTGTGCTAAGGTCTGGGGCCTGTTACAGCTGTTCCTCTGGAAGCATTGCCCTTGTGAAGAGAATCAGCTCCTGGGAGAAGAGTGGGGAGCAGCTGTGCTGGCATCAGAGCCTGTGAAAGTGCAAGGTCGATAGAGCTGCAATGCTGGCTTGGGGGAGAATCCCCCAAACACACCAGCCACTTGTCACCAGCAGAGGGCGCTGTAGGGATAGTCTCTGTGTGGGATGGTGGTGATGGTAGACTCTGTGCATAATTTAAATTTTCTGTAAATTGAACCAAGAGGACTCCTGCTCACCTGCATAGCAGTCAGACTAGGAGTTCCTTCTCTGGCCCAAGAGAAATCCCCTTTAATCCTATAGAACCTGCCTCATGACCCATTTCACCATGCCTGTGAACTTCTAATGATGGCAACACAGACCCTGCTTGATTCTAGCTTCAACTTGCCATCTTTCAATGTTCTAGAATGTTCTTCCATTTAGAAAAAGAAAGGTCTATGTTCATAGCCCACAGCTGCTGTGAGAAGCATCCTGTACAAACAGTATTTCCTACTTAATGTCAAGCCTGGGATGAAGATATGCATGTGTTTTGGTCTCCAATTTGCACATATCACCTTGGAGACTGTAGTCTCAGCAGAGCCAGGGTAATGTGTGGATGATAAGATGTCCCACCTTACCCTTGAAGCTGTGATGGGGTTGGCTCAGCAGTTAAGAGAATGTCCTAGGATGCTGGAGAGAAAGCTCAGTGGTTAAGAGCACTGACTGCTCTTCCAGAGGTCCTAAGTTCAATTCCCAGAAGCCACATGGTGGCTCACAACCATCTGTCATGGGATCTGATGCCCTCCTCTGTCATGTGGGCATACACACAAATAGAGCACTCATATACATAAATAAATACATCTTAAAAATAAAGTGTACTCACTGATCTCCTAGATGAGCTGAGTTTGGTTCTTAGCACAGGTCAAGTGGTTCACAACCACCTGTGACTCCAGTCTCAGGAGATCTGACGCCATCTATTGGCACCTGTGAGCATTATACTTGGGCTCAAACCCACACTCACACACATATGAAATTAAAAAATAAAAAAGTAAAATCTAAAAGTAAAAACAGTCACTGGGATATGTAGTGAAAATGTTTAAGATGAAGACACACACACACACACACACACACACACACACACACACACACACACACCTCTGTCTTCCATCTTGGTGTATTTACGCCGACCCTCAGATAGGTCAAGAGAGTCTATTCAGATTGGCCAAGCGAATTGTCTGTCACCTTGAGACTCCTAACCACCTGCTTTACAGTCAGCCAGCCCCACTGAGGCCTCTCAAGGAGGCCTGTTTATTTATTCTGGAAGTGCTATGCCAACCTTTCCCCCTGAGCCATTCTGAACTCACCAGGGGCTAATGAAAAAATGAAACTTTATGAAGGCAAAAGTTAATTAAATGTCTCCTTCCATGCCAAAAACGATATGCAAAGATATTAGGGAATGAACTACAGTCTTCTTTTTGTGTGCCAACAGCCTCTGTTTGAATACCCTTTGCTTTTAATTAGATTATCACATGTCAGCATCTACTTCAAAAGCTTTAATAGGAAAACATTGTAAGTTGATTAACATTGCTATAATTCTGGTATTTTCTGAAAAGTGTGTTGCAAGAGTAAACGTCAGTCCATAGCCTCTGCCAGAGTCTGTATAATAACCAACAATCTAGTGCAGTGCTATGGCCAACGTTGATGGCCTCAAAGCTCATGTTGAAGCCCGTATCCTAAGGTGATGATACATACAGACAGGTTTGTGACTGGTAACTAGGCACTCTTATGATGTGCAGGTCACTGTGGGTGTGGTCTTTATAACGAAGCCCCCAGAAGCCTGCTGACTCCCCCTTTATCTTAACATCACACGAGAACACAAGAAGGCCACGTCTAAGGGAAGGGCCTCATTAGATGGTGATTTGCTGCTACCTTAAATTATGTGTGCCTTGCGTGGCTATGCTGCTAACCGCGGAATGCTCCTTAGCATATGCGCTTCTCTCATTCAGGATCTCGGACTTCCCTACGAACAGTAACATTCTGTTAAAGTTTTCTTTCCAAAAAGTGGAACCCGTTTCTTTGCACCACAAAAAGAAGAGATTTGAGACAGAGATGAGGTGCACAATAAGACCTCAGCAGATTGATGGCGCCAGAGTCAGACAGATGAATAGGGTGTTTTTCTGAGCCACCTACAGCTGCAGCAACTGGGGTGCTCACAGTGCATGCTGGGAGTCCTGCTGACCCATTCTCTGAGTTTCAATAAGATGCTAATAGGAGACATTTTCTTGGTTACATTTGTAGCTCAGTCTTCCTTCTTCTGGGTCTTATTGTTCTAGCTGAGGGTGAAGTTAATTCTTGTGCACAATGGAGCCCATAAGCAATTCTTCACAAGCTCAGAGCTTGCGTCTGCATACGTGCCTTGTGTGGCTGTGCCGCTAACCGCTGAGCACTCTGCTTAGCTCTTGCGTTGCTGTCATTCAGGATCTCGGACTTCCCACCCATTCTTCTTCCAAGCCCCTGTTGTGCTCTGCCGTGGTTTAGGCTGGCCCTTATGACCATGTTGCCCCCTGAGCTACCACGCTGGAACAGTAGAGGCACGGTGGTAACATAGACCTTACAGTGGTAATGTGGTGCCCTTTTGGTCTGACTATGGGGACAAATCAAGGTGCATATATGTGGCTTTATCTTTGAAAGATACCCTGGATTCGTTATATAGATGGATAAACTGTTATTTGGCTTACAACATGAACCAACCACTATCAGATTTTATGGCTAACGAAGACACCCTGGAGTCCTGGAGTGACAAATGTCTTGAGTCTGAAGAACAGGAAGTCATTACCTGGCAACCCAAGCTTGGTAAAGCCGAGTTGTAGCCCCATTTGAACTGAGCCCAGTGCAGATGTGCTCTGCTCTGCTGTCCTGGATGCTCAGGGTGGCAAAGAACAATGGGATCCGTCACTCACACAGCACCAACAGACCCACTCATGTAACATTTAAATTTGTAATCTGGCACACTCAAGTCATTTTCTCAGGGACTGAAACAATGTGTCTGTCACTCCCTTATATCCAGCGTCCTCCATAACAAGTGAGGGCATGGTGTGGTGCCCTGGGTCTCTAGGCTGGGAATCCTGATGGCTGCAGTTTCTAGTCCTGGGGCAGTGGGCAGGGGAGTCCTTCCCGTCAGGTCTGAATCATGATTCCCTGGCTTGCAAATCCCTAAATTTTGTTTTCCAGCCATTATAAAAATTTGGGGAGTTTTTCTAAGATATTTTTCCCTTCCCTTCCCTCCCCTCCCCTCCCCTCCCCTCCCCTTCCCCCCTTTCCTTTCCTTTCCCTTCTCCTGGGAGACAGAGATCTGCCCTCCCAAATGGTTGTATTAAAGGCACGTGTTTCACACCTGGCATTTATTTATTTATTTATTTATTTATTTATTTATTTATTTATTTTTATGGGGTCTCATCATGTGGCCCAGGCTAGCCTTGAATTTCTGCTCCAAGGTTTGGGGTTACAGACATGTGCACCATGCCCATATCATGATGTTGTTGTTTTATGTGTGTGTGCTGAGGTTCAAATCCAGGACCTTGTACATTCTAGTCAAGTGCTATACCATTGAGTTAAGTCTCTGGCCCTAATGTTTTTTGTCTTTTGTTTTTGTTTTTTAAATTATGTGTGTGTGTGTGTGTGTGTGTGTGTGTGTGTGTGTGTGTGTGTGTGTGTGCGCGCATCTGGAAGTTCCAGGACACTTGTGGAGGTTGCATCTCTCCTTCCACCATGTGGGTCCTGAGGATCACACTTAAGTCGTCAGGCGCTGTGCTCCTTTACTTACCAAGCCGTTGTCTTTTAGTAGTTGTCTTTTCTGCCTGTGTCAGTCAGAGTTGAAACTGTTATCTTTACAGGAGATACTTTACCATCTCTAACCTCCTACTAGGAGTGAGTGTAAGCAACACTCACTGACTTTCTAAGGCATGGGGGGGGGGAAGAGCTGGATTTGTAAAATATGTTCTGGTTGGGGCTAAAGATTGTGAAAATCTAAATGAACGCCAAGGCCTAGAATCTTTGAGTTAGTGAGAATAGTTGCAAGACACGTGTTAGCTAAGCAATGTCTGCTGTTAACCTGGGCCTGGAGGTTTGTCTACGAGGAGATTCTGAGGAAGGCAGATGAAGGAAGACAGGCTCTGATGCTGAACGGAGTCAAGGCATATCGTAGCAAGTATGCTGGATTCAGTGTGCTCGTCCAGGGAAGGGGAAGGGAGCGGGTTCTAGTCGGTTGCTTATTTTAGTGTCTGGAATCTGGCGCCAACGGTGGCCATGCCGAGTGAAGAAAGGGTGCCAGGATTCTCTTAGCTTCTCATAGAGGAAGGGGTCCAAACCCTGAAGACAAGATGTGTGAGTGAATATAGCCATGTAATCTGCACACCCTAGCTATACCCCATTGATAAGGATATTGGTAAGAAGAAAAAAAAAGACAGTTCTTTTTTTAAAAGTCCTCTGAGTCTGTTCTCCATAATCAAGATGTTGAAGTGTAAATGAGTTCTCTATTTTTAATCCAGCGTAGACAGCTATTAAAATAGTTAACCCTGGATTGAGCTACCAGAACAGAATTTCAGCCCTGCTTCCTGCTAGGTCTGAAGCCATAAGGTCACAGGAGCAGTTCATGCCACTGAGGGAAGAATGTCCCTTCTTTTATTTCTGAAGAGAAGGTACTCAGAACAAAGGCTGGACTGGGGGAGGGGAAGACCCAGGCCTGGACCCCTCCCCCCTCAGGTTTCCTCAACCATTTAGGACTGACTTTGAGCAGTGCAGGGAGGTTCTGGGTTACAGGCATGGTCTCTAGTTCTCTGGTGCCTAGTTCTGGATGGGTTTAGGGCAATAGAAATACGTTTCCTATGCGCTAGAGTGAGTGTAGGTGGCCATAGAGGCCAGAGAGGGTGTCTGATCTACTGGGGTTGGAGTTACTGTCTGACATGGGTGCTGGGCGCTGGGTGCTGGGTGCTGGGTGCTGGTCCTCTGTAAGGGTGGGCTGTGATCACAGCAACAGATAATAGACTAAGCCAACTAGGTATTTTTTATTGAGAACTTTGTTAGTTTGGGAATGTCTGGGCTATCATTAGCCTGGACACTGATATCAATGGGAGTATCATTTTCTACTGAAATCTATTCTCGCCCTAGTAGAGTTCTGACTGTGAATTGTTGCATGGGCATTCTGTTGGTCACTGCTAATTTGACAATGTGTTTCAAAGAAACAGGCCCCTTGGCTTCTAGACCAGCATAGAGCCAGGAGAAAGCTGACAGCTGCTCCCTCAATCCTTTTTCTAGGCTATGCTGTGAGGCTGTGAGGTATTATCACTTGTTTACTAGATAAAGCCACCATTTTATAACAGCAACCGAAAGCCTGTGTGGCTCAGTTCAGGAAAGTTGGCCCTTGGGGTCTGCGGAAACTCTGTGGTCAGATACGTATTTAAGCTTAAGTTGCTTGAATGGCTCTCATTACTTATCCTGAATGACCCTGTTGCCTGCAACATTAAAGCAATCGAGCTCCCTGCAGAGAGACTGAAAGGGAGTGTACAGGCCACTTTGTGTTTAAACCCTCCTCATGAAACCAAAGGGCTTAAATACCTGAGAGAGATCTCTCCAAGTCCAAAACTCAATGGCTGTAGCTTAACTGGCTTACCTTTCAGGCTTGGCTACTGCATTCTGATTAAGTTTGCTAAATGCTCGAGGCTTCTGTGTAAGAGATTGCATCGACATAATACATTTTTCTCTTAGAGTCAATTTGTGGTAAAGAGCTGCTAGTGTATTATAACAATGAGGGGGAGAGGCAGAGGCAGGGAGAGCAGTAGAGACCAGAGAGCAAGAGAGTCGAGGATTCAGACTCTGTGTTGAAGAGTTAAAATAAAGATGCAGGCAGGCTAAGATAAGTCCAGACTGACCCAGACACTCCCGCCTTCCCCCTCCCCTCCTCCCGTTCTGGTCAGCACGTCGGCCTGCCCAGACGCTCCCGCTTTCCCCCCTCCCCTCCTCCCGTTCTGGTCAGCACATTTTTCATCACTACTCCCCTGACTCAGGGGCAGCTTGGTCAAGGACATTTTGTTTTCCCTGCCATAAGGTAAAAAACAAATCACAAGGACATTTATGTAACTGAAACCCTGTATGCATGGAAAATTCCATTTGCTCTTTTGTATAAATACTTTTAATTTTAGCTGGTAGGGGTCGACTCCTCTTGTCTCTGTATAGACTATGAGTCGGCCCTAGTGCACTAGATTAGGCTCAAATAAACCTCTTGTATTTACATCAAGAACGGTCTCTCGTGCGTTACTGGGGGAGTTCGCTATCCCGAGACTTGAGTGAGGG
>CM052714.1:3820905-3846340 GCA_028551405.1 Uromys caudimaculatus
GCATGGAAAATTCCATTTGCTCTTTTGTATAAATACTTTTAATTTTAGCTGGTAGGGGTCGACTCCTCTTGTCTCTGTATAGACTATGAGTCGGCCCTAGTGCACTAGATTAGGCTCAAATAAACCTCTTGTATTTACATCAAGAACGGTCTCTCGTGCGTTACTGGGGGAGTTCGCTATCCCGAGACTTGAGTGAGGGTCTCCCCGGATCGGGGGTCCTACAGTGTAAACCGTGAGCATTTCGTTCACTGTCAGGGTGACACTAGTCAGCACTGGGGCACAGACAGGAGGGACCCACCTTCTCATTAGCGAGTTTGTGGATATTAGTTGGACCTCAGACCTGAGTAGCTCTTACAAACAGAAGATGATGAGAGCCACATCTGGGCTGAAGCCCTCAAGTTAGGTAATCTAAAGATAACTTCCCGTCCACCACCTAGGACGAGGCACAGGGGTGGGGGGGGGAGGCAGAGAAAGAAAGAAAGAAAGAAAGAAAGAAAAAAAAGTCCCTCACATCTGTGGCAGGACCAAAGACAATTCTCTGGTTTTGGTTGGGATTGGAACAAAAACAAGTTAAATGCACTAACATCAAAGGAAGTTCCTCTGAGCTCCCGGGGCAGCCAACCTTGCTCAGTCCATGTGGCCCACAGAGTGAAACAGGAGTCTGGGGCTCTTTGTATAAAAATCATGTTGATATCTGCAACAGACTGAGAAGACCCCCAACAACTCTAAAGGAAGTGAAGGATGGCAGCAGCTGCAGCTGAGTCCTATCCTTGTTCCAGCCCTGTGACTGTACGATCCTGTGGAAAAGAGGGGTCAGGTGCCTCCTTCTAAGCTTATTCTAGAACATTCAGGATCATTCTGTGTCTCCACACTCCCCCCTCCCTGGTTTTAAAGACTTTCAGGAGAAATCCTACAGTCTAATATGCACTTCCTGCTTCACAATGTAAACGTGTGGCTTCCCCATCTCTCTACTAACTCACTGTCTGATATCCAGTCACTCTTATTAATCTGTATACCGCCTTTCTTCTAGTGGGATCAATTGATAGGAGCTTTTCTTTTCTAATGTGGCTTCTTTTTTCTTCTGCCCCCAAATACACCCATTTGTGCTGTCTGGCTAGGCTTCTGGTTAAATGACCAGTCAGAAGGATCAGCCCACCTCTCCATTCATATGTTGCCTAGGTAATTGTATTGGGTCTCATCTGTGTTCATGGCTGTCTCTGAGGGTAGCTTTAAGTATTTGGCATACACATTCTTTGCTGTATACCAAACAGTCTAATAGCTCAGGGCATCAGTCTACCAACTCTGCAAGGAGGAAAACAAATGCTGCTTTCAACCCAGAGATGCGATAGACATATTTTGGTGAAGAGCATTATTAAGGTTCATCATCCTTTTGATTGCTAACAAGTGGAGAAGGAATTTGTTATAGGATAATTAATAAGTTTGAGTCTTTGGAGTGGCAGTCTTCTGATTCTTTCAAAACCACAAAATGCTCCTTTGGAAGAAATGGTTACAAATGGTTACAATGTTAACTAATACAATAAAAGTATTGGATTAATTAAATTTCTTTTGCTGTGACAAAATCCTGGCACAAAGAGACTGAAGGAAGGAAGGATTGATCTGGCTGACGGTTTGAGGAATACAGAGCACCATGTGAGCTTTCTCATTTCTTCCTTTTCCATTTTTCCTTTTCTCTTTGGTCTGGGACCACAGTTCATTGATGTTTAAAGAGAGTCTTCCTCCTGAGTTAATGTTCTCTGAAATCCTCCTCACAGACAAGCCCAGACATGTCTCCTAGGTGAAAATCCAGTTAAGTTGACCACCATAGTCACCAACCTCAGGGGCAAGACTCTGTGCTCCCTTCCCCGTCTCACCCTGCATTCTGAGATTCTATGTTATCTGTGTCTCAAGGGACACATTCTGGGTTTTCAGTGCTTGCAAAGGAAAACAATGAAGAGGAAAAAGAGGAGGGGAAAGAAGTGTGGTGCGACCCTGAGCCTGACCCGGTTGTGTTATGTGAATATGCTTTTGTTTTAATCCAGGTGTGGGATATGGGGCTGCTTCAGATTGTCCACAGCAGCTGACTAGGATTTGTCTTGTGCTCTAGAAGGGGCGTGATTTTTGCCAGCTGCACGTAGTTTACGTTTGAAGTTCTGGGAATTCTCGAGAGGGTATAAACTCAAGAGCCACTAGAGCTCCCCCTGCTGCTGCCTCCGGTGCTGCTGGTCCCTGCTGTTGCATTGCTGCTTTTGATATTGCTGGATTGTTGGATTGCTGGGTTGCTGGGTTGCTGGGTTGCTGGGTCGCTGGGTCGCTGGATCGCTGGATCTCTGGATCTCTGGATCGCTGGGTCGCTGGGACGCTGGATCTCTGAATCTCTGGATCGCTGGATCTCTGGGTCTCTGGGTCGCTGGATCTCTGGGACTCTGGATCGCTGGATCTCTGGATCTCTGGATCGCTGGGTCTCTGAATCGCTGGGTCACTGGATTGCTGGATTGTTGGATTTTTGGATTGCTGATTGCTGGATTGCTGGTTGGAGATATCCTGACAACGAAGATTAGACTTTTTACTGGGAACTCAACGATCCTAATCAGCAGGAAGTAGTCTAAAGAGATCTATGCCCCCTTTCCCTCTAACTTCTATTCTCTCCTACCTAGTGTTGGGGGTTGGAAGGATTAGGGTGGAATAAGGGGAGAAGGCTGGTAGATGTAAGAGCCCAATAAAGTAGTGCAAAAGGCTACATCTGCCAAAGCCATTGGCTGATAGAGCCCAGCTTTGCCAGCTACTAGTGTTGCAATCAGAGTAATTACTTGTTTTGGTTAAAAGCTTAAGTGGCAGATTGTTGGCATTGTTTCTTTTGAGTTTTGGGGAATCGGTAAGAAGTGATCTGCAACGAAGAGGCATGGCTGACACTCAAATTGAAGCTGATGATTTGGAAGGTGACAAGGGACTAGGATGGAGTCTCTGAGCATAGTCTCTTCTTCATTACTACCAACGATAGCTGTGTACGGAGAGAGTGTACAGTAAGGAAGACAAAGTGGGAACTTGCTGTTGATGGGTGAGAAAAATTTACATTCCATTCCATTTCAGGATGCAGGAAGGGATAGTGAGGTGCGCAGGACATTCAGAGACCGAAGGGAGGGATGATAGTCCCCGTGACTGAGTCTGAGAGGATTAGGACAGGTGGGGGCTGGGTGAGGGGAAGGTACCCATTGCTACCGAATGCTCTCATTGTGGTTTGACGTCTCAGCTAACACAGTGCGCATGCGCACGCACGTAGGCATGCACGCACGCACGCATGCACGGCATCCACATGTACATTAATTAAATCTAAACTCGCACTGATTCACTCTGTCCCTGTCAGGTGAGTCAAGTGAGCTTTCTTCCCTGTATACAGTCTTCTGCTCTTCAGGTTAGAAGCCGGACCATCTGCCTTCTATGTGCTTCTATGTGCTTCCGTTCATTCCAGTGTAGTGATTCCTTACTCCGGGGCAGGGGTGCTCTGAGATCCTTCCCGGATGCTTATCACGGAGTCTGCTCTTTGCTCTTTCTTTCCTGTGCAGCAGTGTGGGAAGGGCCTCCAGGTGTGTGAGATTGACCTGGCTTGCTTTGTTCTCCTCTAAGTCCTCTGCTGTCCAGTGTCTACACACAGTCACTTCATGCTGTTTCCCCACAAGGACAAAATAATGTCTGAGTTCTCTCAGGGATGAAACTTGGCATATAGAATTATTTTATTATTTTATGTGTGTAGGTGTTTTGCCTGAATGTAAGTGCACCACTGGTGTATCTTGTATCCCCAGAGTACAGATGAGGGCATCAGATCCTCTGGAACTGAAGTTGACAGATGGTATGAGCTGCCATGTAGGTTCTGGGTATCGAACCTGGGACTTCTAGCTGAGCAGCTGGTCCTTTTAACCATGGGGCCATCTTTCCAGCCCTCTCATTTTATAAACCCCCCTTCAGTGTATAAGTTCATGTGTTTGTGCTCTCTGTTTAGCTTTATATTCTAACACTACTTGCATTTTTTTTGATGATTAAAAAGACATTATTTTGTGAGTGATTTTTGGCATTGTTTTCAATAGAACATGTTGGTAGCAATAGATAATTGAGATTCTCTTTGTGTTTGCTCTGTTGAGCAGAAGTGTTTGATTTTTGTCTTTAATTTGTTAATTAGGATTGTAAAACTTCCAGACTCATAGTATTAGAATCCGAGGGACTGAAGGTGACCATATCAGTTACCTGAATGTATGCCTGACTGATTGCAACTCTGTAGAGAGCTGGATCCAAACACAACACATCTGACAAGCAGCCTAATTCTCAGTTCGTGGTTTGTGGCTGTGGTTTGTGACCCTCTGGAGAGCTGGGTACCTTTTGAGTGGCCCAGCAGGTGAGACAGGACAGTGTAAAGGCTCAGCACATAGAACTGGGCTGCTCTGTGTAGAGAGGCTGCAGACTTTGATTTTTGGAAAGTCGGTTGGATGGTGTTTTGCTGGGGCAAACACGTGAAGGAGCGTTTTGTTAAAGTGGACACAGGTGAAAGGCTAAGGCCTACTCGTGAAGGAAGGTTTCCCTGAAGCAGACACAGGAGAGAGGATGTTCTGCTGAAGCAAGCACGTGAAAGGACACGTGATGAAGGATTCGTTGCTAAGGACACGCATGTATTGGTCCGCCTTGTGTTGCATAGTTGAGCTCCATTTGTCAGGACACCATAGACAGAAATGCACCAAAAAACTTCTGGTGGTGTGCTGCAGTTTGTTGTCGCTTCCAAGGACTCGGGCTGACTGGATGCACGTGCTGAGGCAAGAGCTGTGGAGGACACGTGATGTCTGGAGGTATAAATAGGACTCCACGGAGTGACGGAGACGGAGCTTGGCTCGCTGGTGCAGCTGCTGTGCAACCCTTGTGGGTCTCCCATCTTCTCTGATCTTCGCTTCCCTGACAGAGCCACAGCTGAGAACTTCTCCTGGTGATCCTGCTGGTCCCTCCTGCTGACTCGAGCTGAGGCCTGTCTGTCTCTGCTAGGTCGTGTCACCCGACCCTACCGAACTGGACTGCTGGTGTATCCGTGATGTGTTTGCGAGTGGATCGAGCTGCTGCCTGCTGACCTGTGAACTGAACTGCGGATTTCCAGACAACGCAGATGGGAGTTGCTCCAAAGAACCTTCCTAAACAGGTCCACTTCCTTCGTATCCTTTCTTTTCTACTACCTCTGGTGGGTGGTGGGCTAGAGGGGAGGTTAAAGTGTTTAAGAACCATCATTAAAAATAGGATTTGGAAAAATTAAAGTTACACAGCGTCCCAGCCAAAGGAAAGTGCCAGGCACAAGTTTACATTTCAGTCAACCCAACTAACTAACCCCTCATGTTCATGCCCAGAGGCAGGTCTCCTGGATAAGTCTAGAGCCTGTCTTACTGCCCGTATTAACCATCACAACCACTGAGCCTCATCCCTAGCCCCTAAACTCCCTCTGGAGACCAGAAGGGAGTGACTTGACTAGAAGGAATGTCTAGGAGGCATCCCTGGAGACACCATGCCATGGTGGCTGTCAGAGAGCCATGACAGAGGCCCATGGGAAAGCACAGGCGTCCCTGAGTTGTCGGGACAGGAGGAGGAGTTAAGATAAGTAGAAAACCACAGATTTACATGAACAGGGCCTTGGAATGGTGGTGTAGGTATTGAGAAGATGTAGGTGATACAGGGGGTGAGCACTGAGAGGGGGAAGGGAAGGAGAGAGAGAGAGGAGAGAGAAGAGAGAGAGAGACAGGAGGCAAGAGACAGGAGGAGGGAGAGAGGAGGTGGGAGAGAGAAGGAGGGAGAGAAAGAGACAGGAGAGGAGAGAAGAGAGGGACAGGAGAGAGGGACAAGGAGAGAGAGACAGACAAGGAGAGAGAGAGAGAGACAAGGAGAGAGAGATAGACAGACAAGGTGTCTTAGTCAGGGTTTCTATTCCTGCACAAACATTATGACCAAGATGCAAGTTGGGAAGGAAAGGGTTTATTCAGCTTACACTTCCATATTGCTGTTCATCACCAAAGGAAGTCAGGACTGGAACTCAAGCAGGTCAGGGAGCAGGAGCTGATGCAGAGGCCATGGAGGGATGCTGCTTACTGACTTGCTTCCCCTGGCTTGCTCAGCCTGCTTTCTTATAGAACCCAAGACTACCAGCCCACAGATGGTACCACTCACAAGGGGCCCTCCCCCCTTGATCACTAATTGAGAAAATGCCTTACCTCTGGATCTCATGGAGGCATTTTCTCACCTGAAACTCCTTTCTCTGTGATAACTTCAGCTTGTGTCAAGTTGACACACAAAACTAGCCAGTACACAAGGAGAGAGAGACAGACAAGGAGAGAGAGACAGACAAGGAGAGAGAGACAGACAGGGAGAGAGAGACAGACAGGGAGAGAGAGACAGACAGGGAGAGAGAGAGACAGACAGGAAGAGAGACAGGGAGAGAGAGAGGGAGACAGGGAGAGAGAGACAGAGACAGGGAGAGAGACAGAGAGACAGGGAGAGAGACAGAGAGACAGGGAGAGAGAGACAGAGGAAGAGATGGGAGAGAGAGATGGGAGAGAGAGAGAGACAGACAGACAGACAGGAGGGAGAGAGAAGGAATAAATGAATGAATGAATTGTAAAATATGTGTCTTTCCCCACAAGAATGGTGGAATATGGAAAGAATCCAGCAGATTAAAGATCAATTTGGGGTGTTTTTCCTAATTTTCTCACCAATAGGTTTTCTTCTACTTTATTCTAGTATAATTAAAATGAGATTATCCCCCCATTATCTTTATCTAAATTTTTTAAGTAATCAAAACTTTGTTATAAATACCTTTAAAAAGGAAGACATTCACATAGTGGAATCAGTCGGACCTGAAGTCCATCCAGGTCTACAGACTTCTGTGATTAGGGAAGGCACGGAGCTGGTGGTGGTGGTGGGGTACTGAGATCAGTGAGAGTTAAAACCAGGAGTGAAAGAAGGAACTGGGACTTGGGGGTATCTTGGGGCAGCCCGTGTGTAGTTTATCTAGTGCACCATCAGGGGGATTCAAGGAAGACTCTGAACTGGTTTGTAGCTCAAAAACAAACACAAACAAAAACAAAACACAAGAAGGCAAAGACTCTAATATGGTTCTTAAGCTATCATTTGATTCAATATATTTTAATAACTTTACCCCTGCAGGGAAAGCATATGCATGACTCCCCTGGAGATCCACCTCAGGGCAGTTTCTGACTTGGAAGTTCTGGTTGAGGCCAGAAATTCTGTGTTTATAACAAGGTCCACACTAGTGCTGGTGCAGGGACACGGTCACATCTTAACTCTGGAGGATTTGGAAGCTCTGACCCCAGTGGCTTCCACCAGTGCCTTAATGAGTAGGGAAGAGGCCAATGACCCCAGAGCCCACATGCTCAAATTTTGCTTCTCAGCTTGAGGGAGGTGCGGCCTAGAAGGAAGTCATGTTGCTGGGGCAAGCCCTCCAAGGGGGTGTTAGGATCTCAACCCTTTCTGGCTTTCTGGCTTTGCTTCTGGGGGAGAAGGAGAGAGGCAGCTTCCTTGACTGTGTCAGCTGACCATGGTACGCTGAACCATCAGTGGCCAGCACAACAGGGCCAAGCAGACACAGACCAGAACCTTTGAAATTGCTGAGTCAGAAATCCATCTTCCCTCTGGGAAGCAGAGTGTCTTTGGTGTTTTGTCACAGTGATGGAAAAGTAATCTTCCTTCAGCACACCTGCTGGGCCTACAAGTGCAGTTCCCTTCCATTCTTCTGCAGACTAAGTGTGTAGCTTGACCTCAGATCTGGCTTGTCTATGTGGCTTTGCCATCAATCCAAGTGGCTGGACTAAAGGCCTGCCATATAGCAGGATGCAGACCCAATGGATTACACTGTATTTCTCTGTTTATCCAGCTATGTTGGTGAGACCATTCTATGCTCTAAGTAAAAGGCACCAAAGACTGTAATTACTATTGGTTTTATAATGAGAATCTTTTCTGGTTTGTGGGAATCACTTGAGAGCAAAGATGACCCAAACTACACCCCCCTCATACTTCGTCATTCCCCAGAATGAAACAGACATGACGAAGTGTAATGTTTAATGAGTTAAAAACATACTGAGTGTGTGACCAAGGCATGATCTATTCTGTCAGGCAAAACATGCTGCAAGTTTATTGACCAAACAATGAGAAGTCTAGATCTTAATTGTCAGTAAGAAGCCATGGTTCCCATCTCTGGACTACGGATTTTGGTTAGTGTGTATTAACTTGTAGCCAGGGCTTTGTCGATACATTTGCTATGATGTGCGCACCTGGGTCATCTTACTCCTCCTCCAATTCCCCTCATCCTCATCTCCCCCACACCACCAGCTGCTCCCCTTTTTCCTTTCAATGCCCCCAAATTCTGCATGTGGAGAGGAACCATAAGACAGTTGTCCAAGAGACCTGTTTAGTTTGCTCTGACTGTCCGTTCCATCCATTTTCTTGCAAATGACATGGCTAGACTCTTCATCGTCAAGTGTAACTTTGTTGCATGCCTCTTTAACCACAAAGGCCCAATCATAACCACGGAAGGGCCCATAGGCTGATAACTCAGCTGTTGGGAACAGGACCCCAGGCAATAAGCGTGGGTATGCAGGTATGAGGGCATCACGAATAGGGACAGGGCAAACAGGGTATGCGGGGGCTATAGTAAACTGACTTAGATTCTTTGGGATTTGGACCCAGATGTGGTATCGCTGGGACATACAGTAGTCCTGTCGTAAATTCTTTTTTCTTTTTGAGTAGCCTCTGTACTAACTTCCATAGCTACTTTATTAATGTGCCGTGCAACAATGTTTAAGGGCCCACTTTGCCCCATATCCTTGCCAACATTTATTAACTTTTCTTAATGATAGCCATTATGACTATAGTGAAGTTGACCAGCAAAACAATTTTGATTTGCATGTCCCTGAAGGATAAGAATCTTAAAGCTTTCTTCTATGTATTTATTGGTCATCAGTGCTTCACTTGAAAAATGTCAGTTCAGTTCATTTGCCCATTTATTGGCTGAATTATTTTCCTGTTTGCTGTTTTTTTTTTTCTTTTTTTTCTTTTTTGAGTTCCACCTTACATTGGCCATGTGATTATCTTTTGTGCAGCTGACAAAGATTTCCCCACTCCCCACTTCTTTAAGGCTGTGTCTCTTTACTCTGGGAATTGTTTTCTTTACTGTGTGGAGGTTTGCTATTTAGATTTAGCTATTTTATGTGTGTGAATGTTTTGCCTGCAAGTGTATGTGCGTCACATGCATGCAGTGCCTGAGGAGGCCAGGAGAGGGCAGCAGATTATCTGGAAAAAGTGGTGCCCAGTTGATCGCTACCACGTGGGTGTTCTGTAGGAGGCCCAAAAGCCACTTAAAGGAACTAAAGATGTTACTGCCCAACAAGGAGGAAATGTGACTCCCACCCGAAGCTGGGCTGAGCCTGTTGGGCACAGGCCATCTTAGGGGAGATTGAACTTGATGAGAAGATGGAGATTCCTAGGATATGATTAATAACGGAGCCAGGGAGCGAGGGCCTTGCCTTTCCCAGAGTGAGGTTGGAGGAGACACAGGACGTGTTGCGTGGGGAAGAACCATGAACAGCCTTGTGGAGAGAGGCTAGAGCAGTCCTCTCCACCTGTGTGCAGATGGTTCTGTTTTGCAAGGCTGCGTCCTGGTGCAAACCTGAGAGGAATTATTTCAGGATGAGGTTTGCTGTAGCAGCAAAACATTTGTCTTATAAAGGAAACTTGACTGAAAAACATGGTTTACAAGATTTTAAACAGAGACACACTCCAACTTAAAAACACAATGTTCTCATGATTGATTTAAGACATTTGAGCCTCCTCTGAAACAAACCATCCCCTCTATAAATTTTGTCCACAGAGTAATTTTCGAATTCAGTGGAACAGAGATTTGAATGGTGTGATGGAGTATGAGAAGAAACCGGGCTTGGCGTTCCTTTAAATTGTTTGGGATGATTTCAGGAATTTATAGATGCAGTAAATACTGAGGATTTTCTAACTCCTCAGCACAGAGTCACTAAAGAAATGGGAGCCTCAGCCGAGTTGGGAGGCATCCAGCCGCAAGCTGATTTTCTGTTGGCTGCTGGCTACGTGTTAGTGGCCTGCTCTGTGTTTTACCAGTCATCTGCAGACCCCACAGCGCTGTGCTCTGTCTGCTTGAAGAGCTTTTCTTAAGGCACAGGAGGGGTTGTTCAAGGTCCTCACCCTGGAACAGTTTGTCATGAAGGTCCAGGGGACAGAATGGGATGCACCTGGAACTGTACACAGATGACAGACAAACACAGACACACATAAAGTCAGGGAGAACACATACACACACAGCCATACACACATCCATCCACACACATATGCATATACACATACATGCATAGACACACATACACACACACACACACACACACACACACATAAACACACATCCATTCACACACATATACACACATATACACATACATATGCATATACACATACATGCATAGACACACATCATCCACACACATACACACACACACACACACACACACACACATAAACACACATCCATTCACACACATGCATTGACACACAAACACACACTCATACACACATATGCATAGATGCACAAACACAAGCATACAGCTACACACATATACACATACATACACACAGACACAAAGATAAGTATACACAGTCACACAGAGATACACAGAAACACACACACACATTCATACACACGTAGACACACAAACACACAAACACAGACACATGATCTCTCTCTCATATACAGAGACACACTCTCTCTTCTCTCTCTTCCTCTAATTACCTCTCGGTCTCTCCTTCTTGCCCTGTCTTTCACTCTCTCCCCCTCCCCCTCCTCCTTTCCCCCTCCCCCATCTCTTTCCTTGCAATGCCCCCTCTTTCCTCTCCCCTCTCCCCACCTCTCTCTTCCCTCTCTCCTTTCCCTTTTCTTGCTGTCTGGTGTAAGAGCAGTGCACACAAACCTCACTCAGCTGCACTCCTGCTCACTGCTGCTGTCCTGAAACGAGTTTCCAGACATTTTAGGGTTGGCTGGAGATTTTCTCAGTGGTTAAGAACACGGGCTGTCCTTGCACAGGTCCTGGATTTGGTGCCCAGCTGCCACATGGCAACTCACAACCATCTATAACTCTAGTTCCAGGGAGTCTGAGACTACCTTCTGGCCACACACACTGCACACATATGGTGAATAGCTATACATGCAGGTAAACACACATGCACATAAAATAAATGCATTTATTAAAAACTCATTTTCTATCTCCACCTTTACAGCCAGATGCCACGAAGGAAAAGTGTTTGCACAAAGAAGCATGCCAAGGCTTTCTACTATTTTGAACTTCGAGTCCAGATAATAGATGTGAAAATGTCATTGTGCACACAGAAATTAGTCTGTGAATTTTCTGATTATGGAGTATACACGTAATTTAAGAGCCACGATAATAAGAGCTATTTCATGGCTTAGCTGACCACCAACACACCACTTCCCTACTAAGGGACCTACCTTTCCTCTATTTCTTTTGCCATTTATGCCCCTCTCTATAAATAATATTCTATTCTATAAGAGAGAGACATGGGCTAATTCTCATTCACATGAAGCAGCTATGAGTTTTCTGTGATATTTGAGGATTTTTAGTTCACTTGAGTATTTTTTAAAGATTATTATTTTTATTTTATGTGTATGAATGTTTGTCTACATGTATGGATGTGCACCATGTTCATGCCATGCCTGCAGAGGCCAGAAGAGGGCTTTGGGTTCCCTGGAACTGGCGTTACAGACAATTGTGAGCCGCGATGTGGTACAGGAAGAGCAGTCAGTGCTTTAACTGCTGAGCTGGATCTCCAGCCACTCAGGTATTTCTTAAATTAGAATCTGGCATTAAAATGTTCAGGCTTTCCCAAGAAAGCATGAGATCCGTTGAGTTTTGATAAAAACCTACATGACATTTCCAGTCTGACAGGTAATGTTGGTTGTCAACTAGACTGGAGCTAAGTACGTAAAAACCTCCATACTTCCAGTTCTGGGTGTGATGGGATTTTCAGGGAAGATTGGCCTGTGGGTTGGGGACTGAATAGGAAGACGTATCCTGGCCTGACGCAGCGGTATGCCTATCAGGGGCTCTGGTGAAGTAAAGCATTAGAAGGGGAAACTCTGGAAACACAGGCTAGAGCCTTCTTGACTAGGAGGCTAACATGGTCACCTGCAGAAAACCGGCCTCCAACTCTTGAAGGATCTGCACCTAGGAGGGGCTTCAGGCCTTTGGCCTCAGGCTGAGGTGGCATTATTGGCTTTTTTTTTTCCTACTGTGTTTTGCAGCTTAAGACTCCTTGGTCTGAGCAGCTTCTATGGGGCGACTCAGTCTCTGATCATGTGAGCCAATGTAGTGCTGGTTCTGTCTCTCTAGAGAAACCCTCTTCATCTTACAAGCAAATGTTGTGAGGTAAGTCCAAAACTGTTTATTGGTATCTGACCTGGGTTCTTCACAGACACACAATCATGTAAGATCCAAACATTTCAAAATATGTATTGTCATTCTTCTTGGTTTTCTATGTTGCAAGATGATGAGACCTTAAGGAGCTTAATTCCAAAGTTACACAGTAACTTGGAATTGGCAGAGCCAGCTCTCTAACCGAACACCAACCGGCCCCTGGTGTTTCACACGGCCTGCACAAGGAAGTTCAGTGCAACATGCTTGTCATCTGCCCTCACCATGATTTGAGGATGGCGTGACCCCCTTCCACTTCATGCACTGGAGACCTGGCCCTTAGTGTATGATGTCAATAGGTGCTGAGACCTTTGGGACTTAGACATAGGGACTCTATCTC
Source organism: Uromys caudimaculatus (assembly GCA_028551405.1). Lineage (NCBI taxonomy): Eukaryota > Metazoa > Chordata > Mammalia > Rodentia > Muridae > Uromys > Uromys caudimaculatus. The sequence continues at coordinate 3,833,782 of CM052714.1, forward strand.
AGTAAGGGGACCAATGTCATTCCTACAAGAGCAGGTTAGTTACACTGAGAGCTGGTTGGTATATAGCAAGTAATTCTCTCTTTCTTTCTATGCACAGCCCCCCTCCCCCGCTACGTGTGAAACAGCTGAGTGTCTGACACTAGCATTTCTTGTCTTCCAGAGCCATGAGCCTGTTTTTGTTTTTAAGAGAAGGTCCCACTTTGTGGCCTACTCTGGCCTGTAACTCCCTATGGAGCACAAGATGACCTTAAATGTATCTGTCTTAGCCTTCCAGGTTCTGGGAGTGACCAGCCAGCCTCATTTCTTCATAACCTGTCCAGTCTCAAGTATTTCATCACAGCAACACACAATATACTAATAAAAATTTTTAGAGGCCTTTAGATATTAATGGCACACGTCACTTCCTTCTTGCAAGAATATTTTGGTCAAGGACGTTCTGTGTTCCTAGAATTTAAAGTAGCACCCCCATGAAGAGTTGAATAGACAGGAGGCTCGCCATCTTCTGGTGGAAGGAGGAGCCCAGATTCCAAATGGATTTGTGAGCAAATAGGATGAAGCTAAATTCCAAATGCAGCATGTGTTCAGGGCCCGTGCTTACAATGGCATTTAAACTCAGGCGTGTAGCTGGTGGGGAAGGCCTTCCATAGTATAGGAGCGGCACTTTTTATCATCTTTCTCTTACCTTGGCTTGAGAGTCTCATGCTGTGATATTCACCCCCCCTCCAGGCTTAAAGCAATGGCGTCTCCTCACCTCAAGGACTGTACAATGAGTGTTCAATGGAAATTGTAGTTTGACTTTGGAGTTTAGCTCTTCTAAATCTGGTAGGTTCTACTGTATACTATACTATCATGGTGTTGAGTAGCGGTAGTGAGCCTACTGTGTACTGCCACGGTGTTGAGTAGCGGTAGTGAGCCTACTGTGTACTGTCATGGTGTTGAGTAGCGGTAGTGAGCCTACTGTGTACTGTCACGGCATTGAGTAGTGCTAGTGAGGGCCTGTTTATCATGGGCCAGTCACCAAGAGAAGCAAAGATACTCCAGCATGCTCTAGTTCAGTAGGTTACACATGTTGGATATATTGATTTCAGACATTTAGAGACAAATTCATTCTTTCTTTCTTGAGAATTACATACAGCATGGTTTGGTTTTTCCGTCACTCCTCCATCAACACTTCCCAGATCCATCTCACTGCCACAGTCTCCAAACTTTGTGCTCTCTTTTCCTTCTCTTAACCCATCAATCCCAATTTGTGCCCCAGTGGATTGTGGTCCATCCACTGGAGAATGGTCAACCTTTGCAACTTTTGAAGGGCACTGACTCTTTCTCCCCTGAAAGTCATCAACTGTCCACAGCTTCCCAGTCGGGGCTGGGGCTGGGGGTCTCTTCCCATTCCAGGTGGGGATTTGACTGCCTTGATCTGTGAAGACCACCACAGCTCTAGTGCATTAACGAGTGCAGTGGTCCTGCTGACTGGTTACATCTTTAACTTATGATGGGATCATTACTTTGTAACCCTCTTGAAAGCAGAGAAATGCCTGAATTAGACAGGCACATAGCTACTTGATCCTACTCCCATTTAAAATACATAATATATTTAATAATAATGCTAATATTCTTGGTATGTCTCATATATGCAAGACAAGCATTCCACGTCCCGTTCCCAGACTTTGAGGTAGATAGATCTGAGAGATTAAATGGAACGGAAGGGAACTAGGTCAAGAAAACCTGAAGCCTGGTGAGTGGAGAGTGTGAAGGCGCTAGGGAAGGGGGGGTAATCACTGATGAGCTGTGGCTTTCTCCAAAGGGCCGGAAAGAGGACTGAATCTTCATCCTGGAGTCGCTGAAGTTGAAAGAACCCATGTGCCAGAGAGGTGGCCTATGCCCCCTGCCTCGCCATGTAGCCTTCCTGTGTGAGTCTTCCCCTCCATGACCTTCCTTCCTACAGTCGACTGTGCAGCTAGGAGAGGGGATGCCTGGGCCTGGTTTCTCAAGGTCCAGATGTGCTTCATTTCCAGCTGACCCCTTGCTTGGGGACACATGGATGGCACAGCTGACAGCTGTCCAAGGGCCAGCTGAGGCTAAGCATGTTTCCACTTGGCTTTTTATTGTGCCCGAGAAAATTATTTTCCCCAAGGATCCAAATTTCTTCAATTCTGTTTTCCCTGTTGAGGTTTCCCCCATTGCTTCTTCCTTGTTAGTCTTTGATGTTTTTATGGCCTCTGGGAGAAACTCCTCCTGGATTGTCTGCCCCTCTCGTTAGAGCCCCCTATTGTCCTGTTTCCCTGGGTCCACTCACTTCTTAGTTATGGAGAGTTTCTCAGCACACAGAAGGAAGAGTCTAGTTACTGTTTAGAGCTGACTGCCTCATCACACTACGCACGAGGGTGTGGCTGTTGCTTCAGGTGCACCGATTCTTTATATGTAGGTGGCTAATGGTCTCTTAGAGTTGTCTGGCATCACCTTGACAGAGATGGAAACTCGCTTTAAGAAACAAAACAAAATGTATCCTGAGAAGGAGAACTTATCCATATATGTGCGTCAGGCTTCTGCACATATGGAAGGGATCTGAATCTACAGTGTTGATGGAGAGCAACCGTGATCTCTCCGGGCATGCCTTGGGAGGTACCGCAGCATCTGTTCATCTAAGACTTTTTAAGTTGGCACCTGTGGCTGCCAGCAGAAGGTCTGAAGCCAAGACTTCCCAGGGACTAAGGAAAGAAAACTGTTGAAGCTTTGGAAATAGTTCAGGCCCTTAGGAGGCCGTCGGTGTTCTGAGAAAGCTAATTCACTAACTTGGACAGGAATCGGACCTCCTAACTTACACAGCTTGGCAAGGCAGTTATCTCTTGTCCCCTGGCAATGGAGGGTCACTCTTGTTGACGTTTGTCCCTTCCCACCAACTCTCACATTGTCTTCTGAGTGTTATCTTCTCACAGCACTTGGGACAGTCTGCTTTTCACTAAGATCGTTTGGTGTCAACGTAAGAGTGTGCCGTGAGAGATGGCTGAGATGGAGGGAAAGGCAGACACAGACCCATGCTGTACTGGCTGGTTTTGTGGGTCAACTTGACACAAGCTGGAGTTATCACAGAGAAAGGAGCCTCCCTTGAGGAAATGCCTCCATGAGATCCAGCTGTAAGGCTTTTTCTCAATTAGTGATCAAGGGGGGAGGGCCCCTTGTGAGTGGTACCATCCTGGGCTGGTAGTCTTGGGTTTTATAAGAAAGCCAGCTGAGCAAGCCAGGAGAATCAAGCCAGTAAGAAACATCCCTCCATGGCCTCTGCATCAGCTCCTGCTTCCTGACCTGCTTGAGTTCCAGTCCTGATCTCCTTTAGTGATGAACAGCAGCGTGGAAATGTAAGCCGAATAAACCCTTTCCTCCCCAACTTGCTTCTTGGTCATGATGTTTGTGCAGGAATAGAAACCCTGACTAAGACCCATGCAGAATCCAGGGACCCCAGAAAGTAAAACCTGCTCCAGACCAGAAGACTAGGGGAGAAGAAAGGAGCGGTGATTAATAAGGGACTGGTTTTAGCTCTTGTGTTCCTGATGATGTCTGACAGGGTTTTGTATCACAAACACAGACTAAGAAACCTTAGACAGCAGTTGCCACCTGACACCAGGATGTTAGGAAGGAGAGAAAGGAGGAGAGTGCCTCCAAGAGAAACAGGGAAGGGACTGGTTGGAAAGGCAATGGTGTGGTTGGAGCTGAATGGGGAGAGAGTTTGCAGGTTCAAGACCATTGTGCTCAGAGTAGTCGCAAGAAAGCCAGGGTGTAGCTGAAAACACTTTAGGGAGCTGTCTATGAAGACACATTTCTAGCATAGACCAATAAGCCCAATACTCTGGGGAACAAACCCTGCTCAGTGTAAAGATTTCTGTATTCTCTGTGGAAAATCCCCAGTGATGTTGTTATTTTTCTGTTGTAGAGCTGAGCTGAGCACTATGGGATGCCTTCAGCATCTACAGCGTCTCCTCACTCTCTCCCACAGCACCTTCCAACTGGACACTCTGGGGTTCTCAACCTGTCCAAGTGACCCTATGTTCTCTGGGACACTCATTGTGGAAGCCAGGCTGTTTCAGGGGTTGCCAAGGTCTGAGAATGCCTTGCATGAATCTTCATCTTGTGAATTCTTGGTGACTTAACAGTATTCAAAGATGACAGTATCTTTGAGAGGCAGTGTGTAGAGGGAGACTACTGGTCATCGCTGCCCTCATTAAAGGACTCATGGTGGTCTGAAACATTTCGATTAAGTCTCTCAGAAGACTTCCTAAAGGAGAGCATGCTGCTATGAGAGGTGAGGCTGTACCCTGGGGTTTTCCCTGTCTCCATGGTCTCTCCATCTCTCTGTCTCTGCCCCCGCACCCCCCACTTACCATGAATGTTCTTTACCACAAGGCCCTTTGAACTATGATCTAAATAACCCTCTTCTTTATAAAGTTCTCGGGTTCAGGTCCTTTGTTATAACAATATAAAACAGACCAGAACAGGAGCAGAGAGGTTGGTTCTCTGCCTTCTTTCTTTTTGATCTTACAGTTGGGAGGAGGAGCAGGCATGGATAAAGCAACCCGTGGTTTTCCTGTAACCTCTGACTCTTCGAGGAAAACTACAGAGCCCAGAGTTTCCTCCGCCTTCCTTAGTGTGGGAGAGCATGTGAAGCCACGAGGGCTGTCCCAGGAATAGCTCAGTGGTGAACACAGCCATCTTGTTCTAGGCTCCTCCCCCTCCTGTGATCCTGTACCTGACAACGCTCCCGGACCAATCCCAGCTCTTTATTCCGAGAAACTGGATCCGAGAAGGCTGCTGGCAGAAAGCTTTGTCTCCTCAGAGCAGCACTTGGCTTGGTTTTGTTTGATGCTTCAGCTCATTTAGGAAAAACTCCTGTGTCAAGAGAGGGGAGAAATGTTCCCATCAAAAGGGGCATAAACACCTGTGGGATTCAGGACACTTCCTTTCCACGAAGTGCCTCTAGGTTAGCCAGGGAATTCCAGGGAGGTATGGGTCAGTTGGAGAGAGCTGCTCACCTTCTCCTCCGAGGGCTTGATCTTTACGAACCAAGCATTGTAGCACAAGGCCATGCGGCTGGAGGGCGCTCTGCCGAATCTGAACCAGGATGCTGATTCCCCACCCCTGTGTGCGATTTTACATGATGACCTCGTCTTCAAAGAGTTGGATCTCTTTTCCTTCCCCTTGAATCCTGGCTGGCCCCACATGTGACTCTCCTGAAACCAAGAGGTGGCGGCAGATGTGACTTTACTTGGCGTCCACAACAAAGCATGAAGAGGCCGTGCAGCTGCTCTCTGGTTCTCCTGGGATATTCACTAGGCAGGAAGCCACATGGAGGAAATCCAACCACCAGACTGCCACAAGGGAGAAGATGCACACTGTTTCTGGGTCCTTAGTCCAGCTGAGCTCCCTGTGACACCTAGGCTCGTCTGTGGGCCATATGCTAGGATCCTGGACATCCACCCAGTGGGGTCTCCAGATGTCCAAAGGCCGAGTCAACATCCGACTCCAGCCCCAAACTGAGAAACCGAGGGAGACTGGCTCAACTTAGGCAGTTCTAAATTTTTGAATCACAAAGTCATGGACTAAATAAAGTGGCCACTTAAAGCTTTGCGAGATCATTTGTTATACAGACATGCCCCAAGAGTAAGCTTCCTGGGGGGGGGGGGGAACTGAGTGAGTCAAATCCCACTGTCCCTCCGTGGTCACCAGATGGAGACTCAAGCTGGACTTTCCAATGCTGGCTGAGGATGAAATGGCTGTCATGTCATCTTATGGTGCCCCCAGGTGACAGTGTAACATCTGATAGCCTTGTCTACTGCTACAGACCCAGCCCACGCTGAGCTGCTGGCACCTACCTCCTGATCATAAATATTAGTAGTTTCACAAAATGATGTTGAGAAAAGGTTAAAAAAAAAAAAAACCATGAAAGGGGTATTTGGGTTAAATTTAAGATTTAGGAATGAGACAAAGAAGCAACAATTGTATTTTTTTTCTTTTTTTTTTTCTGAGACAGGGTTTCTCTGTGTAGCCCTGGCTGTCCTGGAACTCAACAAATGTATTTTTAAAATAGACATCATGTCACCATAAGAAAAGCATTTTATCTTGGTGCTTTCAACCAAAAAGGACTCCAGTATTCCGAGACAGTCTTTTTTAAAAATATGAATATATTGGTGCTTTTGTTTTATTTTGCTTTTGCCTGCATGTATGTGTGTGCACCATGTGCACGAAGCCATAAGAAGGTATGAGAGTCCCTAGAACTGCAGTTCTAGATGATTGGGGGTTGCTGTGTGGGTGTTGGGGACTGAACCTGGGTCCTCTGGAAGAGCAGTCAGTGCTCCTAACCGCTGAGCTGTCTCTCTGGCCCCAGGAACTCCAGTTTTTGTGAAGGAAAAAAAAAAATCACACGATTTTAGCTTCTGGGATGAGTGTGTCAGTGGACTGAGGCAGAGACAATGTTCTTTGTCCCTGACCCCATGAAGTGCATGGTTTTAACAGATTAGCCAGGATTACCTTTCTGTGTACTCACTGATCTCACTCTCTATTTATTTAAACTTTTTCTTGATTCTTTGTGAATTTCACATCATGTACCCCAATCCCACTCAGCCCCCATCCCCCCATATCCTCCCTCTACCCTTGCTACCAAAAGAAAACAAAACAAAAAGGAAAAAAAAAAAAAACCCAAACCAGCCAACCAACCAAAAATCACATTGAAGCTGTGTTGTGTCACAGTGTGTCACAGGGTGTTGCTGTATGTCACACAGTGCACTGTTTTGTCCAAACAGCTTTACTTGCAAATGTTCCTTGCAACGAGCCACTGATCTGGTTCAAGGCTTCTGGCTTCTGCTACACTATCTATACTGGAGCCTCACCAGAGCTCCTCTCAGATATCCTGTTGTTGCCCTCTGTCCTGGAGATCCTGCAACTTTGTATCTGCAAGACTGGCCCTTCACATGCTCCAGCAGTTCATAGGTGGGGTGGAAGTTGGGCTGGGCTAACTCGGAGCCTTGGATCTGGGGCTGGGTGGGAGCTGAGCTGGCCAGCCCGCCAGCTCTCCTGCACCCCTCCTCCCCACCAGGACCAGCTCTCCAGCCCTGCCCTGGCAAAGGTCAGGAACCGGTCTCCCACTCTCAAGCCCTCAGGGGCTCCACTGTGCTGCCTTTGGATAGCAACATGGCCCCAGGTGGCAGTGCAGACCAGGGACATCCACAAGTGGATGCTTTCAAAGAGCATTAGGTCAAGGTCTGGAGAAGTTGTAGATATTTACGGAAATGCTGTGATTAGACTCACCCTCCAGAGAATTCCGGTAACTCTGCACAGGTTTTACAACCCGACTTCTGACATTTTTGATCTTGTGGAACAGTTTGGGTTCCTGTTATTGTTTTAAAATTTTTCTCCTTGACAGCAAATCAAGCCTCAGGCAGTTGAGAAGGGCCGTTCCCGATAAGGAATTCATAGCATCTTCGTGGGCCTCTGGCTCCTCTGATCTTTCCACTGCTCCTTTTGTGTTTCTCTATGACCTGGGGACAGGGTTGGGCCAGACCATTTGGTCTGGGCATCCCAGGCCAGTTGAGCTCTGCAGTCTGATGAGTTGTGGATTTCTGTGATGGCGTGTGCGCTGCAGAGTGAACCTGTCCACAGAAGGGCAAGTATCTAGAATGAAACTTTGGATTACAATGGTTTAGGGTCTGTGACCTCAAGAACCAGCCACAGGTAGTTGGCTAGGCTTACAGGTAGGGTGAAAATAATAAAAATATAGTACTCACATGTGAGATTCTCAAAAATAACAATAAAGGAAATGTAAAACAATAGGCTTTAACAGCTAGCTTGCTCTCCTGTTTTCAAAATGATAGTCTTGAAGCCCACGACCCTTCTGAATTCACTGATGACTCTGTCACAGTCTGCTGTCAACTTGATATAAGACTAGAGTCAGTCACCTGGGGAGAGGGAACCTCAACTGAAGCATTCCACAGATCAGATTGGCCTGTGGGTGTGTCTGTGTGGGCATTTTCTTTATTGCCTTGATGTAGGAGGGCTCAGCCTCCTGTGGGTGGTATCGCTCCTGGGCAGGTGATTGTCTGTATAAAAAGGGTGGCCAGTAAGCAATGCTTCCCCATCGTATCTGCTTCGGGTTTGTGCTTGAGTTCTTTCCCATGATTCCTCTCCGAGGTGGACTGTAACCTGGGAGCACAAGATGAAATAAACCCTTTCTTCCACAAGTGGCTTCTGGTCATGGCGTGCCTCACAGCAACAGAAAGCAAGTTAGAACAACTGGTCAGCCTGACCTTCCTGTTCCGTACACCCAGCTTGGAGCTCTTAGGCACATGCTGACGACAGAACATTTTCCAGTGGGTCACCGATATGCTCCATAAAACAAATATTTCATAAGGAAGGTGTTTATGAAACGAACATGTTCTTGTGTTTTGAAGAACGCTCAGGAGACTTAAGTTATGCTCCTTATTAGTAACAGGGCCTGCGATCCAGCAGGATGCTGAGACTCTGCCTGCCAGTCACACACATCAGAGCCAAGTTCGTGCTGTGGACCACGGAGTCTGAAAGGAAATGCACAGGTCCTGAAGCCGGCCCTGATACTTCGAAGGAAACTGAGTATGGCAAATTAGGGCGCACCTTTCAAGGAACGGAGCATGCGCTCACCGTGGATCATCTGAGCGATCATCTCAGGAGGAAGGGGCTGGGCAAAGGGGCAACAGTGCATGCTGAGGTCAGGATCTGTCTTCTGTATTTCCCAGCATCCTCTTCATGGAGACCCGGTGATGACAGCGACCAGCAGTGGCCAAGCCTGGCATTGCAGTCATGGCGACCTGAGCAGGGAGCTTGGCTTTCCACCCCCACCCCCACCCCCGCCCCCGTGACTCTGGCTCTTTAACCCCCTGTCACCTTGAGCCCCTCCTCTATCAGCTGTGGTTGGTCACATGCACTTAGTGGAATTGTTAGAACGATTAATTTTGGTGGCACTCTGGTAGCTCTCGCCTTTGGAAAGCCGTGTGTAATCACTGACAGAGCTGCTCCCCTATCGTACCTGTGACCTCCCGCAGTGTCCAGATGGCAAGGAACGGTGAAAGCCACTGGACTCTGAACAGGCTTGGCAGTCATAGGCTGTGAGGCATCTGGGAAGAACAGATATGGGAGACCAAAGTCAATAAACTTTTCTTAGTTTGTAGGGAAAGTGGGCATCCTCTTCCAGAAATGTACAAAAGGCATCAGACTGTGGACAATGCTCATCCATTGTCTGCCCAGCTTTTCCTCAGAGGATGGGTCTTAGGCAGAAAAAGCCAGGAGGATTCAGCTTATAAAGGCAATTGGGTGTGGAGACCAAGATTCTCAGTTTTCATGCAGACTTCATTACTCCGGGCATGCACACCAAGTGTTTCCAAGATTCTCAGTGTTCATTACTCTGGGCATGCGCACGAAGTGTTTGGATTTTAAGAGACAGCTTTTAGCTATCAAAGCATTAGGCCCATCTTACTCAGACTCTGCGGAACCACGGCAATGGCTCCTTGGAGGGAAAGCCCATCTCTTCTTCCTTCCAAGGCCGTTGAGCAGGACATGGTGGTGCCATGCTTTCCTCCGAGCTTCCTATATAAACTCACTTATCCCCTTGCGTGGTGATTACTGATCACGGGGGACTCTTGGCCTTAGAGACACTGCCTAACTGGGTGATTGGCAGTCTAAGCTTCCAGAGGGTCCGGAGCTCCTGTGGGTCTATGCGGGGCTCTGGGAGGAAGGTGGAGCAGGACCTTTCTGTTTCTGCAGATTAGTTTTTTTTTTTTTTTTTTTTTCCTCCAGCGCATTTCTATCTGTATGGGGTTACAGGCTGAATGTCAGGCAGTAAGACACTTCTTGGAGGACTAGTTCTCAACCTTCCTAATATTGTGACTCTTTAATACAGTTCCCCATATTGTGGTACCCAACAATAAAATTATTTATGTTGCTCCTTCATAAATGTAATTATACTACGATTATGAATCATAATGTAAATAAATACCCGAGTTTTCCAATAGTCTTAGGTAACCCTTGTGAAAACGTCCTTTAACCCCCAAAGGGGTCGCGACCCATAGGTTGAGAACCAGTGACTTAGCATAAGCCATGTTCTTTAAAAGCAAGCTGATTCCAGGGTGAGGAGATGGGGGTGGGGGCATGAAGAGGGAGCTCGTGGGTCCTTCTGAGAGGTTCTGGCACTTTTCCCCAGCATTCTGGAAAATACTTTATCATGTTATTGATTTCTGCTTTCTCTTGAGTGGGGAAGAGTCTCCAGCCCTGCCTGTTAAACTGTGGTTAGCCTTTGTTCAAGCACAAAGAGCCGCAGGTGTCTCTTTGCTCCCACACCTTTCATTCTGTTTGAACAAGCATGGAGGGCTCCAGGTGCTAGGGTGTTGGTGAGAAGTTCCGAGGGCTGTGCATGTGGTCACTGAGGAAGAAGCCAAACTCAGCAGACAAGGCTAGAGTGACCCCCCCTCTCTGTGTGACTGTGAGATGCATGCGTAGCTCCTCTGATCTACTCCAACATTGTCCCAGGCTATTGATTGCCAAGATGTGTTTTAAAAAGCATCTGGAATCAGGCACTTAGTCCCTGGTTAATGCAGAATGTCAAAACAAGGCCACCGAGTCTCTAATTGATCAACTGATTCATTATTTCTTCTGCATGGTTAGCTGTGCACCAAGGCCAATGGGAGCCATAAAACAGAAGAAAAAGTTAAGAAAGTGGAGGCCAAGATTTATTAATCCCACAGCCTGGTAGCACATTGCCTACCCATTTATTTAATAATGCCTTTTTCTTTTAAAGGCAGCCACCCAAAGACAAAGCCGGGAGTGTCAATAGTAGAGAGAGATTATGTGTTTACTGTAAGTAGATGGTCTTGTGTGTCAGATACCAGAGCTCCAAGGTCAGAAGGAAATTCAGTGAGAATATGGACCACAAAAAGAAATGGAGCCGTCCTCCATTAGAGACGGGAATCTCACTAAATCCTATGGGCATCAAGAGAAAGCTGCTTCAGGATGGGAGGGTGATCAGATGTAACACAATCTTCAGAGTCTGTCCCTGGGAGACTGCAGAGTTCAGGCATTGATGTCTGCCAGGCAGGACTGCGTGTATAAGGTCACCCTGTTCGAACTTTGTTAAAGAGTGTGTGACCTAGGGTCTGTTTCTCTGATGTCACTTATGTGAGAGGCGGGCAGTTAGGAACCAGGACTGTGCAGATGGAATGAGGTTGGGGATCCAGGAGGGATAAACTTTTTAGCTTGAGACCTTGAGTGATATACTTCACTTCTGCATCTGGCTTTCTTCCTGAGGTCAAGCAAGGGCCCGAGATGGAGCAAGATTGGTTGAGAGCCAGACTCAGATGATCCTGATGCCAATGTGGGTGCTCCCCACTTCATGTATCTGGGGTGCTCCCCACCTCATGTATCTGCCAGTGTGGGTGCTCCCCACCTCATGCATCTGCCAGTGTGGGTGCTCCCCACCTCATGCATCTGCCAGTGTGGGTGCTCCCCACCTCATGTATCTGCCAGTGTGGGTTGTGGGTGCTCCCCACCTCATGTGTCTGCCAGTGTGGGTGCTCCCCACCTTGAGGAACCCAATATTAGGCAACGATTAATTCAAGCATCACCATAAAAGATTTATGCCTGGTGGGAGGAATGACACAGTTGAATCCTGTCAGAGGCAGAATGCACCATGAGCTCATGTGGAGAAAGGAGGCACGGGTTTAAATCTTAAGATCCAGGAGTGCAAGTGGCACAGAACCACTTGTGTGAGTTGGCCGTGTGCTGTGAGGAAACAAAAGTCTGTATTTGTGTTCCAACTCCAAAGCTCAACCATCGGCTGTGTGTGTGCGTGTGTGTGCATGTGTGTGTGTGCGCACTTGTGTGTGTGCATGTGTGTGTGTGCGCGCGTGCGTGTGTGCATGTGCATGCATTTGGAGGTCAGAGGACAGCTTGTGGGATCCAGTTCTCTCTTCTATCTTGTAGGTTTGGGGGATTGAACACAGGTCATCAGGTTCGGCAGCAAGCACCTTTGCCTATCAGCCATCTTGTCAGCCTGTTTACTCTTGATGGTTTGCCCTTACTTTCTGGCCTCTGGATCTCTCTTCCTTTTCCTCCTCTCCCTCTGACACTGTCCATCTCCCTGTGTCCATCCCAATCTCATCTGTGTGCTTTCTCTGAAGATGTCTGGAACCATTGATGTGACCAGGATACATCCTCCCTTTCTCAGGTCCTACAGATTGTTGACTAGAACCCCCAATGCAGTGTTGGACGGTGAGGTCGTGATGACTCTTTAAGGGTACTGTTAGCTGTAAGGGTCATAGCTGCCAGTTGTTAGTCTGAGGACACTGGCTCATTCTTAGTTTATTAAAGGTCTCCTCTTCTTTTTTTTTTTTTATTTATTTTTTATTTTTTTTTAATTTTTTTTTTTTACTTTATTTACATTTCCGATGATTCCCCTTTTCTTTGGAAACCCCGTGTCCCACCCCCCCCCCCCCCGCCTCTGTGAGGGAATTCCTCCTCCCACCTACCCGCCCACCCATTCGCATATTCC
>CM052714.1:3846840-3905354 GCA_028551405.1 Uromys caudimaculatus
CACACACACACACACACACATGCTACAGACAGACACTGCTCCACACACACACATGCTACGCACAGACACTGCTCCACACACATGCTACAGACAGACACTGCTACACACACACACACACACACACACACACACACACACATGCTACAGACAGACACTGCTTCACACACATGCTACACACAGACACTGTTCCACATACACACATGCTACAGACACTGCTCCACACACACACACACATGCTATAGACAGACACTGCTACACACACACACACACACACACACACACACACACACACACTGCTCCTCTTGTCCTGAAACACAGACATGATCTATGGATGCTGTCAAGATGACTGACACGTGGTCTTTGTAGCACTCCCCTGATCACTCGTGTCATGCCCTTTTGTAGGAAGCTATTTAATATATGGAGACACTTCCCCCCTTTGACACTCTGTAGGGTCACTGAGTCCAGTCATGATGAAGAAAAATAATCCTGGCCATGGACTTAAAAAACATATTTCCATTAATAGATTGAGTGTGAGATAGCTAATTTTTTTACTGTGTGGATACTTGTAATATGATATTTTAAGGTTTTTTTCCCTCCTGTGGCTGATTATAAAAATTCCATTTTAAAAGCAGGGAGATCATGGTCATAGATGAGGAATGGTTTATTCTCTGCCTATCTGGTTATAATAGTCGTATTGAGGTTAACACTACCAGCTTTAGCTAAGCTTCCGTTTTGACCCTGGATCCCATCCTGTTGTAACCATTTAAATGTTTGTAAGTAGACTAGGTGGCGCAGTGCTCCCTCTGGTGTGGTACTGTGACTTTCTTGGAGAGGGGGGTGTCTCTGCCTCTTCCCTGACAGTGTCTTCCTCCATGACCTCCACCCTCCCCAGGGGCTGCTCTGGTCAACCACGTTCTCAGTTTTTCTTCCGATGTTTGGGAATGGTAGACACTTCCTGTGGCCAGTCTCCGATTGTCTCAATAGCCGCTTGGCTATGCAGTAATGGCCCTGTCACATATATCTCTATTAGATCCATCGATCCATGCAGGACTGTTTCTCTTTTTTCTTTTCATTGGTAGACGTGTTTCCCTGACTTATCTTTGACCAATTTGATAAATGAAAATTTCAACTTATATGGAAAGTAAGAACTTCCATCTAACTGCAGCAAGAGGCAACCAAGGACTAGATGGAATGTCATTGTCAGAGGGCGGAGACAGGCATTTCATGTGTGCACATGTATGAGTGTGTGCATGAGTGTGTGTGCGTGTGTGCACATGTGTGTGCATGCATGTGAGTGCGTGCATAACATAACTGCATGAGTATATGAGTACATGAGTGTGTGTGCATGTGTGTGTGTCCACATGTGTGTTTTGTTTACTTTTCTACTGCTGTGATAAGACACCATGCATAACTGTGTATGTGTGCATGTGTATGCATGTTCATAAGTGTGTGTACGTGTGTGTTTGTATGTGCGCACGTGAGTGTGTATGTCTTATTTACTTTTCTATTGCTGTGATAAAATACCATGGCCAAAGCAACTTACATAAAAGTTTATTTGGTGCTTATGGTTCAAGAATTAGAGGCTGTGGCCATCCCGGTGGGAAGCACAGCAGCAGACAGACAGGCATGGTGCTGGAGCAGTATCTGAGAGCTCCCATCTTGAGCCATATGACAAAGCAGAAGGAGCTAACCGGAAATGCAGAGAGTCCTTTGAAACCTAAAAGCCCACTGCCAGTGACACATGTCCTCCAATGAGGCCACATTTTCTAATTCTTCCTAAACAGTCCCACATTTAAATATAGGAACCTGTAGGGACCATTTTCATTCAAGCCCACCACAGCATTAGCGTGTGTGTGTATGTGTATGTGTGTGTGTGTATATATATATGTGCATGTGTGTGTATTTGACTATGTACATGTGCGTGTGTGTATCTGTGTTTGTGTATATCTGTATATATATGTGTATGTATGTATATGTGTATATGACTGCATATATGTGTATAACTATGTGTACATGTAGTGTATGACTATGTGTGTATATGTATGTATATGTGTGTATGGTTATGTGCATATATGTGTGTGTATGACTGTGTATGTGTGTGTGTATGTGTGTGTGTGTGTGTGTGTGTGTGTGTGTGTGTGTGTGTGTGTGAGTGTGACTGCATGTTCTTAGCCTCTCGTGGAAGCCATTAGGGGATGTCAGATTCCCTCTCTACTTCTCTCTGCTTGAATTCCCTTGAGACAGCGTCTCTCTCTCTGAACCCAGAGCTAAGCTGGGAGCTAGCAAATGCCAATAATCCTCTACATGATATCTTCAACCAATAAAACCACAACACACAATAAAGTTATTGTTTTTCTTTCATGTTTCCCCCTGCTGTAGTTACTGGCTAGTGACCAGTCTGTATCTAGGGCATTTTTTTTTGTTGTTTCTTTGTTGTTTCGTTGTTACTGTAATGACATGCCAAAGGCTAGGAAACACAGAGAAGAGCTTCACTTAGTTCACAGTTTTGGGGGCCCAAGATGCCGCGCTGGCAGGAACCTCGAGGATGAAGACCCCACAGCACTGGGAGTGTATGGGTGAGAGATCACACAGTGAGACAGGAAGCCAGGGCAACTGGGCGCCATGAGAACTAAAGTCATCCCTTCCGAGGTCACAGCCTGTTAACCCAAAGGCCTTCCCCTGGACGCCTCCCCTTGCAGCATTGCCTAGGACCAAGACCACCCACCCATTGGTCCTCCTAGTGGGACAAACCCATCCATGCAAGCTCTAGTCTCAGCATCGTAAGTTCAGCTTTTTATCCCTCAGCAAGCTTTGCCTGTGGTACGTGAAATACCGCCATATGGCTGAGGTATTCCCGGGGCAATTCACAGTATCACTCACCTTTAAGTATAAATGACATCATAAAGGTGAATGTAAGTTTATACTCACTTAAGTATAAATGACATTATAAATGCGCTATTTTAAGACTTTACATGAAGGAGCGTTTTCTTGCTAAGCCTCAGAGCTCATCTTTAGAGAGAAGGTGTATTTGACTTAATTTTTTTTCCAGATTTTTATCATCAGGGGAAGGAGAAAAAGTGGAAGAGAAAGGAGGAGAAGGAAGAGGAGGAGGAAGAGGAGGAACAGGAGGAGGAGGAGGAGGAGGAGGAGGAGGAGGAGGAGGAGGAGGAGGAGGAGGAGGAAGAGGAGGGAGAACAGGCACTGTGCTCTTTAATAATTAGATGGAAAATAGACTGTACTCAAAATTTTCTGTGAAAATCCTACAGTCCAGGATGAGCTGCCAGCACCCAATAATTGTTACCTGTAATTGTACGTTACCTAATAATTTTAACATAATTATTTTTAATTGTACCATAATAGAAGGTTTTAGTCTATCAAGAATAAGCTTACTTAAAATGCTTTTAGCGTTATAAATGTTGGAATATGTCTGACATAAGGACTCTACCTGCACAAATCCTTGCCTAACAAGTTCCCTGGGTGCACAGGGTTGCTGGGACCACGTGCTCAGTCACTTTTCTGTGAGACACCACTACTCCAGGTTTCCTTATCCCCTCAGCTGAGCTGTCCTCATTTGCTCCTCCCCACCCCCCACATGGGTCACGTGATCCTGCTCCTCCCCACATGGGTCACATGATTTTGCTCCCCCCACATGGGTCACATGAGTCTGCTGAGCCCAGTCCTGCATTGTGTTTTCACCTTATAAATTCAAGATACAAATTACTTTTTTAAAACGAGAGAGAGAGAGAGAGAGAGAGAGAGAGAGAGAGAGAGAGAGAGAGAGGCGGCAAAAATCTGGTTCTGTAAATTCCTGGTGACTAAGGTCAACAAGAAATTCTCCCAAATAGCACAATTCTGCCTTTTTTTTCTTCCGGAAAAGAAACCCGAGGCGCCTAAACCCTGTTCTGGCTGCGGCCTTATACCCTCAACTCTACAGTCTGATGTTTTTCAACTCTGTTAAATGAAACGAAATTTAGCTAGCTGTTCAGGTCTCTCCAGCTTTCACGGGCGTGGCTTTGAGTGACAGCAAAGTAGTTCCGATCACCTGTGGACTGGGGAACTCTGGCTCTCACCACCCTCCTCTCCACCCAGCCCTTCCTGTGCAGCGTGCACTTCAGGTAAGGTCTTGACCCAATCTTATGCTGGAAGACGAGAGCGAGGAGCTAACTGTGTGCTCCAGGTCACTGGCGCAGAGCCTACAGGTGTGAGGTAAACCCATACTCCTGACATCTTCTGCAAAGCCGTCCAGCGTTTCCACATTCCCAGCCTCTCAGCAGATGGGAGTCTCTGGTCAGAGAACAATTGGTAACCAGATGATGTAGCACCTCCCAGAGGGGGCAGAAACTTGAAATGCATGGAAATAAAACTTGCATATATTTTCATAAGCATTTGGTGTTTGGTCCATGGCAACGAGAAAAAGTATCCCCTAAAGATAAGCAAATGTGGATATCCCCAGAGAATTCACTTATTCTGCTCGGCTGGCACACCTCCTTTTAAATGGTTTCAAGTGACTCACAGATTCTTAGAGACCCAAGTGCTCAGAGACACAGAGGATGCCTGCAGAACGGCTGTGAGCTAACGTTTTGTGGGATGTTTGGTTGTCTAAGCATGTAAATTTACATGCTACACTGAGGTCTGGCTGACGGACACATCCGAACTCCTTCCAAGCACCAGTTGGACGCCCTATCTGCTGTGAAACACGATCATTCTGACCAAATTCTAGGATAGGTGAGCTGTGAGCTGTAAGTGGTTCTATGCACACGTTCTTGCTAGTACAGAAATCACGGCAGAGTCAGGGCTTCACATCTGGCTTTTCTTTCTTCAGCCTGGGAGCATGATAGTTTTTGCACCCGGACAGATGATTTTATTGAAGAGAAATGGGGAGCGTAGCAGGGTCACAGGGCCACGGTGACCAGAGGGCTGGCCAGAGGCACATTGAATCTTCTTTCCCAGTCTTTTCTCCTCTCCTAATGTGTCCCCAGGAAAATATCTGTAACTTCGGAGGCACGGAGCACGCCGTCTCCCTCTGGAGTTGTGGCCCTGCTGGAAGCTTGTCTAGACTCTACACCTATTAGGACTTTATTTGTGTGGAAACCCACGAAGTACATTTCCACCTCTGAATTTCATTTCTGATTTTGTCATAGTTGAGACAATAGTTACAGTTAGGAACAGGCTTAGAAAAAAAAACAGTGTTCCTTTCCTTCTTGTCTATATTGTACAAAACAACATCAAAGCAAAAAGCAATCCCCAAATAAGCCCTCTCATCCTTTGCCTCGCCCAAGGCTTCTTTCTGACCTATTTGCTGAGACAGAGATCTACCATCTGTCTTTAATAGGAACTGTTAGAGTTGATTTTCTGTATCTGTGAGTTCTGCATTTGTGGACTCGATCAACTATTGATCTTTTTGTTGTTGTTGTTTCATAAAAAGAAAACCTTGAGATTCTCGTGTCTGTTGGTGTTCTCACTGTTCAGGTCTTGTTTAGCGGATCACACTGCCAGGGCATCACGAGTGTAACTTCCCTGTCATCACATCACAGCAGACTTCCTGGCCCTCTGGTTCTTATAATCTTGCCCCTCCCCATCCCAGATGTTTCTGGAGCCCTGGGTGCAGGAGGTTATGTGCAGCATGAACATCAGGGCTTCGAATCGCATAACCAGCTGATCTCCGCATGATGGTCACTGAGCGTTTTCAGTCATGCTCTCTGCTTGCTGCAGAAGGAAGCTTGTTTGATGAAGGAGGGGGCTGTACCCCCCTGTGGGTTTAAGGGTAAGTTTTAGAATGCTGTTAAGAATTATACACTCTAGTCAGGTGGTGGTGTTCTCCTATAAGATCCATGACCTCACTGGTTTCTAGTACCAGGCACCATGACTTCCCTTCTGTGAGGGGACCGTAAGTCAGCTATTGGTCACCACTAACCAATAGCTGAGTGCTGCTCCTGTTGATCCTTTGGGGGTCTCTTGCCATACTGCTATTCTTGTGGTTCTTAGGCACCATCACTGCAAAGGACTATTGACGGGTTCTCCTCCGTTGGTAGCTTGCACAATGCTCTCTGTGCTATGAAAGCTACCTGGGCTGGAGAGATGATAGCTCGGAGGTTAGCAGCACCGGCTTCACCTCCAGAGGACCCTGATTGATTCCCAGTGCCCACATGGTGGTCTGTAGTAGTCCGTACCTCCAGTTTCAGGGAATCCATTGACATCTTCTGCGTCCATGATACTGAGTACACACGTGGTGTACAGACATCCATGGAAGGAAACACCCACACTCATACAAACAAATTAATGAAATATAAGACAAAGAAAGTTAGAATTTTGGAAGGAGGTTTTCAGACTGAAGATCCCAGCTCCAATCCCCTGAAACCTACCTCTAGCCACCTCCCCCCCAGGGAAGTAATGATTGCTGAGAGAGAATTAATCTTTCCCAGGAATGAGCCCCCTAATTGGTTAATCAATACCAAGTGATGAACCCTGAAATCAAATATACACAGGCAGCAGTACACACACACACACACACACACACACACACACACACACACACACACACACACACAGACACCGATAGTGATTGTGGTGATTTCAATAGGTATGGCCCTCATAGACTTATGTATGTGAATGCTTGGCCCTAGGAAAAGGCACTATTAGGAGGGGTGGCCTTATTGGAATAGGTGTGGCCTTATTAGAGGAAGTGTGTCCCTGTGGGGGCGGGCTTAGAGGTCTTCTATGTTCAAGTTATGTTCAGTGAGGCACACAGTCTCCTTGTTCTGCCTTTGGATCCAGATGTAGAACTCTCAGCTCCTTCACAGCACCACGGCTGCCTGCGTGCCACCATGTTTCTCACCTTGACGATAATGGACTAAACCTCTGAGCTGTAAGGCAGCCTCAATAGATGGTGTCCTTTGTAAGAGTTGCTGTGATCATGGTGTCTCTTCGCGGCCATAAAACTCTAACTGAGGCAGTGATCAAAGAAAGCACCAATTTAAGAGGAAATGAAGGGGAGTGGGTAGGGGAGGAGTTAGTGGGAAGAAAGAGAAGGGAGAAGGTGATATAATTGTATTTTAATTGAAATAGTTTTTCTTTTAAAAACAGAAAAAGGAATAAAAATGAATTTGCTCCATACCAAACAACACTGGATGTGTGCCAAAGAAGTGTTATGTGGCCAGAGCCTTCTCTAGCTTCCACAGTCTCAGATAGCTCTGTCTCTCCAGCGCTTGGTGGGTGTGGTCGCACCTCCTCTGTGTGCTGTGCCACCCCAGTGGGGCTAAGTTTGTGGTAAACGTGGAGAGACTGAGCCTTATTTTTTTTTTTTGTCACCTTTCCCTAGGCAATGTAGTTTAACATGTATCTATATAACACTTGCTGTTTGTGGCATCATAGATAACAAGGTGCATAGGAAGGCGTGGTCAGAATTTATGTAGACACTGCTCCACATCCTATTAGAGACTTAAGCATCGTGGGTATCCAGTTACGTATAATGGAGGATCCTGAAACATCTGTGGATACCAGAGATGACTGACTCTACTTATTTTAGGATGAATATGTAAGCAGAGTTAGCCATTAGCTTAAAAATTACACACTATAGGGCTGGTGGGATGACTTTGTGGGTAAAGGTGCTTGCACATAAATCTGATGACCTGAGTTCAATCCCTGGATCCCACAGGGGTTGGGAGAGAACAGACTCCTGAGAGGTATCTTCTGATTGTGTCATCTGTCTTTTGGTTGTGTCACCTGTCAATGAGAGATGTTCACATGCAAACCAAGGCATGACACACACACACACACACACACACACACACACACACACACACACACACACACACACGTTATAGCACATTTAAACCACACATCACAGGGCATCATACACTATTCTTGGTAGATATCAAGGGTCCTGCCGGGCTCACAGTAACAAATCTTATACTTTGAACAGAATTAAAGACTTCTAATTCCTAATTCCTTTACTCCTTGTTAGTGAAACACTAGACAGATCTAATTGGTTGCCTTTCAGAGCCTTCAGGAATGAATTCTTGTGGACCCTAGGACCGACTTCATCTATATATTTTGAAACATCATGGCGTGTTTCCAAGTATTCTCAACCCCAAACCCACTGAGTTCTCTAGTCAGTTCCTGGGCACTTTTGCTCTCTCAGTGGAGAGAGAGGGTACGGGCAGGGAATTGATGGTCTGCCCACCCACTGCCAATCTGACTTCCACACGTCCTTTGGGCACTAGAATCCTGACTGCTTTCCCTGCGGAGGGGCTCTGTGCCTGCATGCTTGCACTGCACGGGAGACTGTGGGGGTCAACCACAGGTCTTCAGCTTTCTGTCACCCTCTGCCTTTCCGGTTGGTACCGGTTCTTTACTGTGTCAGTCCTGGTGGTGTTACCTGTCAGACAGAGAAACCTGCCTTCCCCAGGAAATCTCAATGTCTGTGAGCTGGAAGTGAGGTGGGCTGAACATTATCCTGGAGAGACCACTGTAAGCCTCGAAAGCCACACGGCCTCTCTCCCTTTGTGACCTGAGGAGGCTCTGTCTCCTTCCCTTGACCAATGGTCCTGTCAATACCCCAAGTACCTCCTTCATTCTCTCACCCCTGGGTATTTCCAGGGGTGTTTTGGGGGATCCCTACCCCATCCTGAAGCTCTTGCCCTTCACTTCTGACCCTTCTCTTCATTGTTACCTTGAATACGAGACAGAATCAATGAAGCTGAAAAATCTAATTTTCCTCACCATAAAACATGATAGCACTCCCAGCAGCTGCGACTAACACAGAGCACTGTTCACAGGAGTTGCCTGACTGGCTTCTGTCCTTTCTCTCCAGCCCTGAGCAGGAGGTTGGCTCATGGCTGGGCTCATCCTTGGCTCCCGTTTATAGAATATGGAAATTACACAACTGTCTTCATGAGATTCTCCACCACGCCATTTAAAGCTTCTTGTTTGGACTTCTAGCATTTAATTTGAAGGTAAATCTCTCACCACCTTTCCACATATGTGTGTATTTTTGCATTTCTCTCCTGTCTGCTGTGCACAGAGGAATTACCTTCCTACCTCTCAGGTGGATGAGGAGGCTCCTTCTGTTTCCCCACTAACCATCTTTCCTCATTTATGGGTTTTTTTCTTCTTAACATTTAGAGTAATCATTTTGACTGGTATATTCTATTTTTTTAAAAAAATATCTTTTTGGGACAACACCCGGAGGAAGCTTCACTCCCAGGTGCTCTAACATGCCCAGGATCATAGGATCAGAGATGAGGACTCAACATCTGCCCCAACACTGGGAGTAACTGGGACCAGCAGGATTCAGGGACCCAGGAACCCCACTGGACCAGTGGCATGGGTTCCTTCCAGTCTGGGCTGGTGCCCTGAGCAGACCTTGGGTGCGAACTCCCCAGCCAGTCCCACAACACCCAGAGGAAGCTCCACTCCCAGGTGCTCTAACACTCCCAGGATCCCAGGATCCCAGGATCCCAGGATCCCAGGAGCTTGGTCACACCAGGATCTCAGGGTCCCAGAGGCAGCTTGACTCCCAGGAGCTCAGACACACCCAGGATCTCAGCATCACAGGATCCCAGAAAAGACAGCTGGTCTCTGAGGAGTTCTGACACAACCAGGATCACAGGAAGGACAGGGTCCAGTCAGATAAAGGGAGGGCAGGTAGCACTAGAGATAACCAGATGGCAGGAGGCAAGTGCAAGAACATAAGCAACAGAAACCAAGGTTACCTGGCATCATCAGAACCCAATTCTCCCACCACAGCAAGTACTGGATACACCATCACACCAGAAAAGCAAGATTCAGATCTAAAATCATTTCTCATGATGATGATAGAGGACTTTAAAAAGGACATAAATAACTCCCTTAAAGAAATACAGGAGAACACAGGTAAACAGAAGCCCCTAAAGAGGAAACACAAAAATCCCTTAAAGAATTACAGGAAAACCCAATCAAACAGGCGAAGGAAATAAACAAAACCATTCAGGATCTAAAAATGGAAACAGAAACAATAAATCACAAAGAGAGACAATCCGGGAGTTAGAAAACCTAGGAAAGAGATCAGGAGTCATAGATGCAAGCATTGCCAACAGAATACAAGAGATAGAAGGGAGAATCGCAGGTGCGGAAGATACCACAGAAAATATTGACACAACAGTCAAAGAAAATGCAAAATGCAAAAAAGCTCCTAACACAAAACATCCAGGAAATCCAGGACACAATGAGAAGAAGAAACCTAAGGATAATAGGTATAGAAGAGAGTGAAGATTCCCAACTTAAAGGGTCAGTAAATATCTTCAACAAAATTATAGAAGAAAACTTCCCTAACCCAAAGAAAGAGATGCCCATCAACATACAGGAAGCCTACAGAACTCCAAATAGACTGGACCAGAAAAGAAATTCCTCCCGTCACATAATAATCAAAACACCGAATGCACTAAACAAAGAATATTAAAAGCAGTAAGGGAAAATGGTCAAGTAACATATAAAGGCAGACCTATCAGAATTACACCAGACTTCTCACCAGAGACTATGAAAGCTAGAAGATCCTGGGTAGATGTCATACAGACCCTAAGAGAACACAAATGTCAGCCCAGGCTACTATATCCAGCAAACTCTCAATTACCATAGATGGAGAAAACAAGATATTCCATGACAAAACCAAATTTACACAATATTTTTCCACAAATCCATCCCTACAAAGGATAATAGATGGAAAACACCAACACAAGGAGGGAAACTACACCCTAGAAAAAGGAAGAAAGTAATCTTTCAACAAACCCAAAAGAAGATAGCCACACAAACATAATACCACCTCTAACAACAAAAATAGCAATCACTTTTCCTTAATATCTGTTAACATCAATGAACTCAATTTCCCAATAAAAATCCATAGACTAATAGACTGGATATGCAAATAGGACCCAGCATTTTGCTGCATACAGGAAACACACCTCAGTGACAAAGACAGACACTACCTCAGAGTAAAAGGTTGGAAAACAATTTTCCAAGCAAATAGTCCCAAGAAACAAGCTGGAGTAGCCATTCTAATATTGAATAAAATCAACTTTCAACCAGAAGTTATCAAAAAAGATAAGGAAGGACACTTCATACTGGTCAAATAGAAATATTTAAGGGGCAACTTCAGCAAGTATTATAGGTATCTGACGAATCTCAGTGTAATGGCCTTGAGAAACACAAGGAATGTTGCTCTTTGCTCAGATTGAAGCTAACATATTTTCAAGGGAGAACATTGGAGGTACTTAAATTTTATTAGGGAGGTGAGTCCTGTATATTTTTGGAGCAGTGGGTGGAGCTTGATGGCAGCCTTTGCTTAGGTTAGGCTCCATCTCCCAACAGAGTCCTCTCAGGGACCAAGCCTCTCCCACAACTGTCCTGGTGTCTGTGGCCCCCCACACCAGTGTCATGGGCTGAGGAGGAGAGTACAGGCAATCCTGGTGGGGAGAGAACAGTGAATCCTCAGACACAAGAGAGAACTGGTTAAAGCCTTCCAAGCCTCCTCAAGGTCAGCAACGCCCAAGCACAGACTCCTAAGCTAAAGCTTGCTTGCTTTAAATCTTTGCAGTAGGCGTCCTTTTTCATGCAGGTCTCAGACTCTTCCGGCCATGAAGGTGGCATTCTGCAGCACCCGAGGATTGGACCATTTGCTGTGCGTTTCCCTGCTAAGGGCCTTTCCTAACTTTTTTTGCAGGACCAGAGAAGGGGATGATGAAGTGTGAGCACAGGATTACTTCCAGTTTTGGAGCCAGCTTGGTCAGAGGATCACAAGATTACTTTAAGAATCTAGGAATATTGAGATGTTAAAACCTACCAGTCTTACTATAAATTCATTTTTCCTTAAGTTAAAACTTTTTCAGTAGGAATAAATGGGATTAAATACATGGTGGATTCAATTTTAAAGTATCAGATGAAAACTAAAGATTCTGGTCCACAGGGCTGGAGAGGGGACTCAGCGGTTCCGGGCACTGCAGCGGTTCCAGACACTGGCTGCTCTTGCAGAGGACCTGGCTTTGGTTTCCAGCACTCGCATGGTGGCTCACAATCATCTGTAACTCCAGTTCCTGGGGTTCAACGCCCTCTGCGGGCCCCTGAAGGCACCAGACATCCATGGAGTACACTTACATATATGTTAACAAACACTCATACACATAAAATATAATAAATCTAAAAAAACTTCTAATCAAATTAAAAATAGAAGATTAATAATTATTTTGGGGACAGTTAAAAAATTATTACTAGGACATCTGGGAATGTACCACGTACCAGTCACCTTTTTAAAGCTTTGGACACGGCTGAGGGCTAAGTGTACAATGGTCACTCACCTTCCTGCCTTGTGGCCACTGAGGGAGAAGAGGCTTAAATGACTTCCAGAATGTCTGAGAAATGAGCACGTTAGTCAAAGCAGGCCATGCCACAGAGTGGTCATTTCATCTCCACATCCACAGCTCAGTACTTCCAGGGAATAAACAAATCTAGTGTTCACAGTAAGACATTACATTTTCTGCCCCTGGTATCAATTTTATTATCAGTGGGAGGTGAGACCAAGGCACGGCCTCTGTGTACAAAGTTACCTCATGGCACCTCTGCAACCAGAATGCTTAACATAGCTGTCTCCTTCCTGTGCACAACAGAATAGAAGCATCTTCCTCCAATGTACCTAGTCAAGCCCACACTTCTGTGAGAGACTAGCACCTCAGAAGCCTTTTGGTTCTTTTAAAAAATTCAGTGTGGCCTAATCTAGAAGAATCCTGATTTCAGGAGAAACACGAGATTGTCTTAAAGCTACAGAAAACAAATCAGCCTGGCTCAACATTTTTCTAAAGAAAAAAATTCAAGCAGGGAGCTGGAGGGGTGATTGTTGGTTAAGAGCATTGGCTGCTCTTGCAGAGGACCTGGGAACAAGTCTCTGCACCTACATGGTGGCTCACAACCTTCCCTAACTCCAGTTCCAGGGGACCTTGATGCTCTCTTCTGATGCCTGTGGGCACTACTTGAATGAATATGGCACACATACACATAAGATAAAACAATAAAACAGATCTTTAAAAAAGTACAGCTGGAATGTCTCCTTTTCTGATGTCAACAAGCAGCTTCCATATTCTGTATTCCCAGAGTCCCATGTTCAAATCCTTAGTATTTATTTGTTCCCATATACCCCAGGGACAGGGGTAAAAACAAAGCCACACTGAATAACTGTGCTCATTGGCTTTTAGTTTTCATTTGTAGCAAGTATTCTTGATAATTTTGGAGCTGCTGCTTTGTTTGTTTACAGACATTATATGTAGCTCCAGATGATTTGGAACTTCCTGTTCCTTCCAGACTGGACCCAAATTTCAGCAATCCTTCCGCCTCTGCCTCCTGGGTCCTGAGATTAAAGGTGTGCATAGCACACTTACAAGCCACGACGGGCTTATAGGAATACTTATTCTTAGCTGGGGAAGTGACATCAAAGATTGTACAGAGCATCTGCTGAATGTCTTAAGTACCATCTATCCTGGTATATCAATCCAGTGGTGCTCAATTACCACCCGCAAAGATTGGGGATGGCTTGTAGAATACCGGCCACCGGGCCTCTTAGCTATCCGGGCATCAGCGATGGTTGAAATGCCTTCTGCATATTAGGCAAAAAAGTTTCTTAGAAGTCTCTCTCTCTCTCTCTCTCTCTCTCTCTCTCTCTCTCTCTCTCTCTCTCT
Organism: Uromys caudimaculatus; assembly: GCA_028551405.1. Taxonomy (NCBI): domain Eukaryota; kingdom Metazoa; phylum Chordata; class Mammalia; order Rodentia; family Muridae; genus Uromys; species Uromys caudimaculatus. The sequence goes on from CM052714.1 coordinate 3,860,538, forward strand.
CTCTCTCTCTCTCTCTCTCTCCCTCCCTCCCTCCCTCCCTCCCTCCCCCCCCTCATACACACACACACACTGCATACCCCCCCTCCCCAGGCACAAGCAAGAGGGTGGATATGCACTATGTCTGTGCAGATACCCATGGAAGCCAGAAGAGGGCAGTATATCTCCCAGACCTGGAGTTACAGGCAATGGTGAGCCACCTAACTTGAGTGCTGGGAACTGAACACAGGTCCCCTGGGGCAAGCGTTCTTAACCTCTGAGCATCTCTCCAGCCCCATATACTGCTAGTTTTATCTCTTCATTTTGCAGATCTGATGAACTACAGCCAGGAAAATAAATGGCTTTCCCAAGATTTCACAGCTGGGCGGGGGGGAGGGGCTACCTGGACCGCTCTTGACCCACATCTCCTGCTCATTGTTGTCAAACAGCAGCCTAGGACTCTGGAAGAGTCTAATTCTTATTTCAACTATTGGTCGTTTCAGATCTGGCAGCCTCTCACATCCCACTGAAATGTTTCCTGTTCAGGAAAACCATTCTGACTTTGGAAAATAATGCTTCAAGTGAAATGCTGCTGCCTTCCCCTCCTTTCACTCATGTTTAAAATTCCCAACCCCCTTTAAATGTCATGCTCAGACCTGAAGACTTTTGTGCTTGTTAGGTGAGCACTGAGTCCACACTGCTCCCCTATGAGTCCGTACGCACATGCCGAGTCTCTGTTCCCTGCCGATATAAAGTCACCTAGCTTTTAGTTCCATGTTGGAAGCCTAGCGTGTTGAGTTTTATTGAATTTATTTTCAATATGACCACAATTTGTGATTTAGGGTGGTAAGAAAGAAAGGCACGAGTCAAGCCCACAGGGAGAAAGGGAAAAAACTCACAGAGAGCACCCACCATTGCCCTGTACTGTCCACAGTGCTGGGCTGAGGTCTCAGTGTAAGGTTCCGTTAGCATCACACTGATGATAAACTAAGCTTCAGAACTATCTAGATATTTGCCCAAATTGGCTTAGACTAGCAGAACCAAAGGTCAAGAAGGAACTTGACTGTGGCTGTCACTCTGTCTCAGCAGTGAGTTCCCTCTGCTGTCAATCTAGATGGTGGGTGGGGATAAAACCCCACGTGACCAACCCTTCTGCTCAGCATTCTGGGTGACATTAGAGGCTCTGGTTCCGGGTAACCTGGTGCTGAGCACTCTGTTTTCCGCAGAGCGCCTGCTTCCATTCTTTTCTGTTCTTTTTTCCTGCTGCTGCCTCGCTCCACCTGGGCCTCCGAGAAGCCGAGCTGGCCCCGTGTCTCCATATGCGTTTGCCCACAGGACACATGCTTTCCACTCTGGAGGCTTCAGTGCATATTTTGAGTTAGCAGCAGGGAATCTAGAGGGGATTTCCATCTCACTGGCTTTGTTTAATTTTCTTCCATCCAGCCAAGACAGCTCTAGCCCTTTCATTATGCTCTTATTAAATTTCATGCTATTGTACAGGGTTTAAATGGAGACATTTTTGCCTCAGCTTTGGCTGACTTTACAAAAGCTGTGAATAGTGAGGTAGGTAGGTACCCAATGCTCAAATATGAGGGGGGTGGAGGATATAGCCGAACGGAGATATTAGTAAGAGATCACTGGACATTGGCCAGGGCTCACCTGCCACCCATCAGACGACCGTAGAAGATAGGGAGCAGACCTGCTGCTGAAGTGCTTTGGTGTAACCACTTGAATCCTTAGGGACAGGATATGTATCTCCACCTGACTTCAAGCCAAAGAGAGAAGCTTTAAGATGGAAATTTAGGGATGTGTCCCGTGTCCTATGGAGTTTGCAACCTAAGGACTAGTGTTAGATTGTTGCTAGGAAACATTAAAGATAGGAGGGCGTGGATCCAGGAAGGGGTGTGGACATAGGAGGGGCGTGGACATAGGAAGGGGCGTGGACATAGAAAGGGTGTGGACATAGGAAGGGGCGTGGACACAGGAAGAGGGGTGGCAAATGTTGTTCAGAACCAGCTGCTTCGTGGGGCAGGTCTTTGCCAGCCATACCGAGACTGTGACAGGACAATGTCTTGGACTGTTTAAAAAACTATCTTATCTAAGCTAGAGGAAGGAATGCTAAACCCTTGCCGGAGTGGCGAAGGAGTCCTTCAGCAGTCAGTTCAGGAGAAGGCCTTTCCTCATTGGGTAGAAGTTCCCAGTTGAGTATTTCTGAAGAACCTATTCAGGTAGAAGAATTAACTGTGGACACCAGTCCTTCTTAGAGACCATAGCTGACAATGGAGGACTACCAGCTAAAACAGGCTCCACAGTCCCGTTGTTCCTCTCAGATCATCTGCTTCCTTTATAAAGGGACCCAAAATGGGAGGGGCGATGTGAAGCCAAGATGACCGTAAATCTCTGATCCTCTGCCTCCACCTCCAAATTGCTAGGATTGCAGGTGCTTATGCTGCCGTGTCTGGTTTTATGTGGTGCTGGGGACTGAACCGGCTTTGTCTACTAGGCAAGCCCTGATAACTGAGACACATCCCAGCCCTTTTGTGAGAGTCTTAGACATTTTAATGATCCAATGAAGGACCCGTTTGAAGATCTCCCAGGTACAATTTGAAACACTCTAGAACAAATCCTAGGTTTTTAGAAAACATTTTTATTACATTTATTTATTTATTCTTGCGTGTTGTCAGAAGACAACCGGCAGGAGTTGGTTCTCCTTCCACCATGTGGGTTTTGAGGTTACCAGGCTTGGTGACAGGTGCTCTTTACCAGCTGAGTGATCCTGCTGGCTCGGGTCCAAGATTTCATCCCCAGGAAAGAATATGCCAGTGGTGTTTGCTCAGAGCAGAGTGTGAGAGAAGTTTGAATTATTTTAATTAAGTTTTTTTTATTGTTATAGATACAGATTATCAACAGCAGCTATCCGGCTAGCAACGAGTGACAATCATGATAGCCCAGAAGGATTTTTTTCTCTTCCCATGTAACTTTGGTCAGTTTCATCTCTCTTCAAATTAAAAGCCCTTTTCTAACAAAAGTTGTAAGCGGTTACTCCAGGCCAAGCTTTTGCTCTGCAAGAGCATCCTATTCTGGTTTGGTTGCAAGGACAGATGGTGAAGGACATGATAAATACATTTCATCGGCAGATTCCGTGTTTGTGTAATACGCTAAGTCAGAGGTCTGCTTGTTAGAGTGCTGGTGAAATTCTGAAGCCCAGAAACAAGTTAACGTGGCTTTGTATGACCCCTTCAGACAGGTGTTAATATTAGACCTTAATATTAACACCATTGGAAGCTATGTGTGAGGGAGAAAATGTCTTTTTTAATTATTTGTGAATTTTGGAAGGGCACGCTCATTTTCAAATAACATTCTTGCACAAATATGTTAGGAAACATACTTAGAAGAACTCGTAAATATCACTGATAACTGGATTTTAATCCGCCTTGTTTTTATTCATCAGAAATGTTCCCTCTGTGCTCTAGTCTGTTGTTTCAAAAAGAGGCGTGGAGTTAAAGACTCAGCAGCAAGCCGACTGTCTGAAGGTCGGCCGGCAGTCACCACGGATGGGAGACAGAAGGTGAGCGACATGAGCGTGGAGACAGAAATGGAAGGTGGCCGGCGGGGGCACCTGAGTGTGGAAAGCCTGTCCAGTCCTGCTGAGACATTAGGGCTAAGGAATGAAGATAGCAAAGTAACGGCTGGCAAGCCCAGAGGAACTGCAGCAGGCGCCTACCACTCACCGACTAGGGGATTCTTTCAGAGCACCAACCTGCCATCAGAGCCCCGAGTTGATGCAGGCATTCATTGGCTTTACATTTTATGATGGGAGAAGGAATGGCCAAGGGTCATGGATGTGCTTCATACCTGACCTATGAAAAAAGCTAATGAAACTGGGATCGATGATCCCTAGACAGCCAGAGTCACGCTCTGCGCCGTTTCTGAGGGGAGTAGAGTGGGCTAAAGGGGCCTTCCCAAGTCACCGCACTGAATGATGGGATCTCGAAGTGGGCAGACAAGATGGATGAAATGTGAAGGCTCTGAAACGTGTCCAGTGAGACAGCTAATGGCCCCAAACAAGGTATTCAACACAGGCTAAAAGCGAGGAGAAGTCTCTCTCTCTCTCTCTCTGTCTCTCTCTCTGTCTCTCTCTCCCTCTCTCTCTCTTGCTCTCTCTCCCTCTCTTTCCTTCTTGCTCTCTTGCCTCCTCTTTCTGTCTTTCTCTGTCTCTGTCTATCTCTCTGTCTCTCTCTCCTCTCTCTCTGCCTGCCTCTTTTCTCTCTCCCTCTCTCGCTCTCTTGCTCTCTCTCCCTCTCGCTCTCTCTGTCTCTCTCTCCCTCTCTCTCTTGCTCTCTCTCCCTCTCTCTCTCTTGCTCTCTCTCCCTCTCTCTCTCTTGCTCTCTCTCACTCTCTTTCCTTCTTGCTCTCTTGCCTCCTCTTTCTGTCTTTCTCTGTCTCTGTCTATCTCTCTGTCTCTGTCTCCTCTCTCTCTGCCTGCCTCTTTACTCTCTCCCTCTCTCACTCCCTTGCTCTCTCTCCTCTCGCTCTCTTTCCTTCTTGCTCTCTTGCCCCCTCTCTTTATGTCTTTCTCTGTCTCTCTCTCTCTGTCTCTCTCTCTCCCCCCTCTCTCTCTTGCTTTCTCTCTCTCGCTCTCTCTTGCTCTCTCTCACTCTCTTTCCTTCTTGCTCTCTTGCCCCCTCTTTCTGTCTTTCTCTGTCTCTGTCTCTGTCTCTGTCTCTCTCTCTCTCTCTCTCTCTCTCTCTCTCTCTCTCTCTCTCTCTGCCCCCATGCCTGCCCCTAACCCACGTTCAGAAGAACTAGAACTGCCCCATTGAGAAGAAGTTAATGATACTTTATAAGCTTTCCTTTTATGTTATGTACATGAGTTTTGCCTGCATGGGGTGTGGCTGATGCCCAAGATGGCCAGATGAGGACGCCAGATCTCCTGGGGCAGAACTGCAAATGATTGTAAGGCATCGATGACATGGATGCTGGGAATGGAACCTGGTCTAAGAGCAGCCAGGGATCTAACTGCTAAGCTCTCTCCTCCTCTCCAGTTCATGAACTCTAAATTTACACTAAAAGTGGGTCCTGAGGATATGTTCTCCCCATGTGATCTCCATCCTGGCCACCTTCACACGCTAGCAATGTACATAGCAATTGCTCTATATCATTGCCAAGGTAGCATCTAGAATCTTCTGTCCCTTGAACAACCAAGACAGCACATAGCCCAATGTGGTCCCTCACAGCAATTGTGTTCCGTCGCTTGGCATTTATTTTTAAATTCTGCAAAAACACCGGCTCACAGGATGCGTGTGGTTTTCTGCTTCCAGTTTTCTTCTGTTCCCCAGCTGTTCAAAACATGTTGCAGCTTGGCTTCTCCTAACTCCCCCCAGCCCCCTGTGATGAAGATTACCTTAATTACTTGTTTGTGGAACATTCAGTCAGAGACAGAATATGCTGTAACAATATGTGAAGCCGGACGTTCAACATTCAGCGTTCCATCAGCAGGCTTATGACCTCATCTCCTGCTCTCCTGTCTTCTCTCTCCTCCCTCTCCTTTTCCTCCCCTCTTCTGTCTCCCCTCTCCTCTCCTCCTCTGTCCCCCTCTCTCCCTTCCCCCTTCGGTCCCCCCTCTTTCCCTCCCCTATCTTCTCTGAATCCTCCTCTCATGCTTTGAAGTTCTAAAGTACTCTAAACCCTTTTAATCACAAAATTCTCCTGCACCTAGAAGACCACGTGGGGCCAGAGAAAAAGCATTATCCCTTTGGCTAATGTCCAATAACCATTTATTGAGCACCTATTTCTTACCAAACAGCAGACTAGGTCTAGGATCCACTCTGATTTATCAGATCGCACTTGACCCTGGTCCGAGATGCTGGTGTTCCATGGTGGAAGCAGGAACCATGCGCCTCTGAAAGGCAGCGCTCAGGGCCTCAGTGACAGCCACACTCAGCCTTGGCCTTTCTGAGGATTTCTCCTCAGCGCCGTAAACTTGTACAAGCTTGAATGTCATAGTCTCCCCTAAGGTGCTGCCCCTGACTCCAGTGTCACCTTCAGCGACCACCTGAACATAGTAATGCCTGCCTACCTTCAAGAGGCTGCATTTACATAACTTTAATCAGTGGGTTCTTGTAATTCCCCTAATTTATCATTAATGTCAGTCTCTCAGATTATCTGTAAGTTCAGTTTTGCCAGAAGTGTGTAAGTGGAGGAAAAATGCAAGCACACACCCCGATACACACAGATACAGAGCTACACACACGGATACACACACAGACACACACAGAGGTATACACATACACACAAACACACACAGACACACACACAGACACACACATACACAAACACACAAAGACATACAGAACCACACACACACACATAAACACACACAGACACACACATACACAAACACACAAAGACACACAGAGCCACACACACAGACACACACACACACACACACACAAACACACAGACACACACTAAAACACATACACCCACACACAATCACACACAAACACACACAGACACACACACCAGGCTGGCCTTAGATGGAGAGGCCCCTGCTTTAGCCTTCTGAGACCTAGTTTTAGAGGGGTACACCACTACCTCTAACTACTTTTCTCATTTTAAATAAATGTTCACACCACATGCATTTGGTGTTGGCAGAATATTTGAAGATGTGGAGATTGTACCCAGGGTTCCGTGCATGCTGGGCACATGCTTTGCCACTAAGCTACATCCCCGACCCTGCATAGTTTTAATATCCCAGACTCATATGCTTTTGGGGGGGGGGTAAGAAATCATGAAACTCTCCTGCAGATACAGGGACCAGGTTGGAGAAATGAGATTAAGTGCCCAAAGGGGTGGGGTTTAGCAACTTGACTGACACTAGACCTTGCGAAGGCTTCTCCTAACCACATGAGAATCAAGGAATTGCCTTTCGTGTCACAGCTTCCTTTAAATCAGGAGGTGGGTGAGATGAAAGGCAGTCACCTGACCTCTGTGTCTGGGTGTGCACGTGTGGATATGGATGTGCAAATATGTCTACTCTTTTGTCTGTCCTTCCTCTTGCCAGTTATTTAGTCCAGGTTTGCAGAGTATATTTACATATAAATCCATCTTTATACCAACACTATTCCTAACCATTGATCATGTGGCCTCTGGTGTTTACACAGTTATTCGTGATCAAAGATTAAATGGCTGTTCTCAGGAATGCGTATCTTCTGTGCATGTGGCTATTTAGTCACACAATAAAATGCACTTTTGATTTTTCTTTACTTTTCTGAAGGCTCAGAAGTCTTTTATTTTAAATTATTATTATGTTTTTAAGTATATAGGTGTTTTGCCTGCGTGTATGTCTGCACCACACGCACGCAGTTCCCCCAGAAGCCAGAAGAGGGCATTGGATCTCCTGGAACTGGAGTTACAGGTGGTTCTCAAAACCACTGAGCCATCTCCACCCCTGGAAGGTTTGTTTGTTTTATGTGAAAATGACTGAATTATGTATAAGAATGCTAAAAAACTATAGAAAATGTTGCTAAGGAAATGTTATCTGGTCTTGCAGGGAGATAAGACTTGCTGTTGATAATGGATGTTTAGAAAAAAAAAGATGAGAAACTTACCGTAGCACAGAGATCTGTTAAAATGGGAGCCTGGAAACTGGAGTCCTCAGAGAAAGCCTTTCGGGATAGTAAGTTAATTCACTGACTGCTGTCAAATGGACAGGCTTCTCTGGACCCCACTGCCTCAGAAAGATAACAGAGAATAAACTATGCATGCACGCAGGAAAACAACTTACCTGCCAAGTACATCCCGTGGCACAGTCCAGCAATGGCTTTCATGCTACAGGATGCCAAGCTGAACTCATCGTCTGGAAACGGTCCAGGCTATTTTCAAATAATTGGCCAGATAAACAGATGCATCAATGTTTCATTAATAGGCATTACGTTCTGCTTAATGCATATTTTATACAGCCATACGGCTGAGTTGTTAATTCCCATACGGAGAAACTAAGTTCCAGTAGGTCTTTGGCAGAGCCACTGACCCACTAGGATCCTGTGTTTTGGGATTCTGATGCAGGCAGTAGTCAGCTTGGAGCTGAAGCAGGAGGCAGCAGTTGGACCTGACAGGCAGATTAGGAGCAAGTTTGAGCTTTGGTAGTACATTTATATGGAGTGCTAATGAACTTGTGGATTCATAGAGCAATGAAGGAAAACAACCAAGATCATGGGTGCTCTTGTGGGCAGTCAAAGAAGTAAGTAAAGATTGGAGATACTGGACTAATCACTTAACAGAGAACAGCGGTGTGTCTCTAATATGCCAGGGACTGCACAGCATACGGGACATGTTAGTGCAAGGAGCGTGGACTCCCTCCTTTACATAGTAGTGCAGTAGACAGACAAGCGAACAGATGATGGCAACATTGTATTTTACTATTTATAGTGCAGGTTGATGGCAACATTGTATCTTACTATTCATAGTGCAGGTTAAGGGGTCGGGGAGAGACAGAGAGCCCAATTTGGCCTTGGGACGGGCATGAGGAAGGAAGTCTGAAATGATGATCCCATCGGATGGGGAAAGAGGCCACTGCGGGCAAGGGATGGCTTAAGACTCACACAGGAGATCTCAATCGGCTTGGGAACTCAAAGAAGTTCGGAATTTGATGTTTCTTATGGAAGGTGAAGTCTTGTGAGTGACAGCTCAGAAGAGAGGTGGAAGGGTCAGATAATGGAGAGCTAACAGAACTAAGAACCAAGCTTCACTCTGAAGGCTGTTCAATGGCAGGATGGGGTGAGATTGGAGGGAGGACAGACTCGTGGGACAGCAGGAATCATTTAAGGGATGCACACCAACTGAAAGTGGAGATGAGTAGGCAGTTGGTGGATGGGTAAGGTAGGTAGACTTGATGCGATTTAATGTCTGATGATGGGCAAATGTATTACAGTAGCTGAGAGACATGGGTTCTCACAGCTTATGGAAGAAGTGCTATCATGTTATTCGGCCTTTTGTTTATGTAACACACACTCAGGATACACCAACTAAGTAAAATGAGATTTACCTGTTTACATTTTCCAACCTTTAAGCCCATAGGCAGTTGGCCCCATTTTGTTCTGGCCCCTGGCAAGGTTCTGCTGTAGTGGGAGCAGGCAGCAATGGAAACAGAGAGAGTTGGAAGGGATTAGGGTTCCGATATCCCTAATAAAGGTGTGTTGCTAAGGACCTGACATCCTCCAACTATTTACTTTTAATTTTGTGTATATGTATATGTGTACAAGTACAGGTGTGTGAATGTGTGTGTGTGTGTGTGCGCACGCGAGCGCGTGCGAGAGAGAGAGCGTGTGCATGCAGGTGCCTGCAGAAGCGAGAGGCATGGGATATTCCTGCAGCTGGGCTTTGAGATGGTTGTGGACTGTCCACTGTGGATGCAGGGAGTTGAACCAGTTCTCTGCAAGTGCAGTATGCACTCTTAACTGCTGAGCCATCTCTCCAGCCCAAGACTCTACTCACTGAAGGTTCTACTACCTCTTAGTAGCACCAGAGGTCAGGGGACAAAGCCTTTCTTGCAGGCACCTGTGGGGACATTTCAGATCCCATCTACATCAAGTGAATACCATAAAGGAGCAGTACTTGCAAACAGTGAGCATGATTTAAGAATGGGCTAGGCTTGCTGGAAGTCATGGGTCCCAAAACACTGGAAGATTTCAGGTCGTGCTCACTGGAGATGCCATCACAGTGTTCCTGTGTATCAGATGATCTAGGTGACTTTAAATGTCTATCTATATTCTGAGGTTCTGTCTTGGTGGGCAACACTCCATGTCAGGCACTGCACACCACACTGTATTCAAGCCAGCAATACCATCCCGACGTTTTCTTAGTGCTTCTGGTTTGTTGCATCCGCATTCCTTACTCTGACCTGGAAGCATTTAAGGATGCTCAGAGAGGAACAGCCAGCTAATGAGGGCATTGCATCTTGCCTTTTGTCTAACCAGGACTGTTTCGAATTTGTTTTATGTACACCATGGCAACAGTGCACGCTGTGATGAGGTGAGGAGTGGCTCTCCGGTTTTGTGAAGTCCACATGCTAGGACTGAGCTAACGGAACATTCAACAGTCCAGGCCACGGTGCTTGTTAGCTTCGCTTTTTTCGAATTTGCCAGTGTAACATAGCAACCAGAAAAAAACCACCAAGGTATCTGTGGAATAAAGTCACAGCAGAGCTATGACTGTTTATTAACTTATTTTTTATCTTTTTATTTTTGTGTTTTTGGGATAAGGCCTCTCTATGTAGCCCCAACTACCTTACTAAGTAGACCAAGCTGGCCTGGAACTCACAGAGATCTGTCTGACTCTGCTGGGATTAAAGGTGTGCACCACCATGCCCAGATGAGCTGTGTCTATTTAGAATAATTATCATCTGAACTTTAGATGATAAGTCTCAACCTGAGAAAATTACAGTGCCTTCATCTCTGGCTCCAGAGTTAATGTATATATTTGTTCTTAAGGATGCTTGAGTCTCTGATTCATCAACTTGTTTGGCATTTCCTTAGTATCAGAAAAAGTGGGCTCTGTACCCCCTCCACCCCCAGTTCCTAGCACTGGCCTAATTTGCTGCAGGCTAAATGAGGGCACAGAGTTCTTTCATTTAACGACAGTGTAAATATGTACAAGAATTAACATATATCAATAACCCCTAATAACCTCGTGCATATCCCAGGGCAGAAATGAAAACTGAAGAATATAACAGTCTTGAAAGGTTTTAGGGACTGCTACTGCCCTCATGTGACATCATCAGGCAGACCCTGTGTATGCCTCTCACAGGAAGACCCATGAAGTTCCATTAATATAGAGGCCAGGAAACATCTTTTTTAATTTTTTAATTTTTTAATGTTCTTCTCTGCTATTCAGAAGAGAATCAAACTTACCCATGGAAAGTGCCACAAATATGGAAATAGTGAAGAGAACACCAAGAAATAACCAAGAAGGCTGCATCTGGGTTTAATATGCACACACGGATAACAGCTATCCACAAAGAATGTACATTGTATGATTTTGTAGGTAATGCAGATGTGAGCTGAAGCATGTGTGGGAAGGTATGCATGGATTACACACACATACTAGGCCATCTCATACAAGGCCTTCAGCATCCTTGGAGTCTGGTACTTATGAGGAATTGTGGAGCCAATGACCCCATCCATGGTTACCAAGGAGGGATTTAGGAGGACCTTAATCCATCCCAGAGACAGGCATGGAGAGAGCGAGGCACAGGGAGGAGCTGGTGTTATTCTGTGAGGCCTCGCTCCTGATGGCAAGGCTGGGGGCTGATGACATCGTGCACCCACTGTCCCTGTTCTGATGAAGGGATTCGTTCTCCATTGCTTTCCTTTGTTAACTGGAATTGTCTGCAAGTGTTGGCAAATGATGTGGGGATCAGTCTGCCAAAATCACAGGTCTACCATTTCTTGAGATGGGGCTTACCCTTTCACATGGCTATTATTGTGTCCAGAAGCACTGACAGACAGACAGGGGGTCCTGGATGAGGTAAAAGCATTCTCAGACATTAATGGCTGCCATCAAGGGAGAAACCTGTAAGCAGAGTCTTCTGTAGTTTTGTTATTGTTGTTTTGGAATTGTCTCAATATATAGCCCAGGTTGACCTGAAATTCTCTAAGTAGCCCAGGCTGCCCTCCAACTCATAGAAACCTACTTACCTCTGCTTCCTGAGTGATGGGAGCTACCACATCCCCTAAAGAGAGTCTTGAATAGAGAACATTTGATAATCATGTTTCTCTCATACTGATCATAAACCAAATTTTGGCTTTTGGTTCCTTCAGTGAAATTATTCAATAGAAAGTTTTGAATCCATCCATCCATCCATCCATCCATCCATCCATCCATCCATCCACCAAAATCCATGTATTGATTGCAATGTGCCAGATTCTGTCAAACCTCAAAGTGTCACAGATATGCTAAGACTTGGTCCCACGTTTCTAGGAGCCCACAGCCAAATTCTAGAAGTGTGCTTAGGTCAGAGGGCTGCACGGGATAGGGTAGTAGGTGTGTTTTAGATTCACACTCCAAAATAGCTTCAAATTCTTACCAGCACATTATTGAGGCTGTGTTCGCCATAGAGGGCTTCCTCGTGGAGGCCTCGGTGCTGATGGGGAAGAGGTTTAACTCTCCAGTGATCCAGCTGCACAGACAGACACCCCTGCTTGGGCTTCTGTGGTTTGTTTTTACTCATTCTGGCTTGAGTCAGGGAAATTACTCGTGTTCAATTGCCCGGCTGCTCCAGAATGCTTGGAGTGTCTGATCTCACTTAATACTAAACAGAGCAGGGAGACTCAAACACTGGATTAAAGAATGATTAAGAGAGGCAGAAACTACTTGGGGGTAGAGTGGGGAATATGAGGAGTGGTTTAGTCTACTTTACCGGTAAGCATGGGGTACAAAGAGCGGCCTTGAGTGGGTGGAGATATGATTGACCGATAACATTTTACTTACACACACAAAAAAGATTATTTATTTATTTATTTATTTATTTAATTTATTTATTTAGTGTTCTGCCTGCATGTATGCCTGCAGCCCAGAAGAGGGCACCAGATCTCATTATAAAGGGTTATGAGTCACCCTATGGTTGCTGGGAATTGAACTCAGGACCTCAGGAAGATCAGTCAGTGCTCTTAACTGTGGAGCCATCTCTCCAGCTCAATAGTTTAATTACTTTCAAAGATTTATATTTATTTTATTATATGCATGTGAGTGTTTGCCTGTATGTATATATGTATACCTGGTGCCAGAGGAAGCCAGAGAGGCCACCAAATCCCCTGGTTCTGGGGTTACAGATGGCTGTGAACCTTCATGTCAGTTCTGGGAACTGAACCTGGGTTCCCTGGAAGAGTGGCCAGTACTCTTAACTGCTGATCCATGTCTCCAGCCCCAATAACTTAATACTCATTAAGCTTAAACAATGTCCCCAACTCTGGGTTAACCACACATGAAACAAAGATGAGAAGTTGTAACTAAAATGTGATCAAAATAAAAAAAATTGGCTTAAAAGTGGGATGGGATATTTAAGACTAAAACTACTGAGAAATATTTTAGCGATGTAAACATAGTTTCTGGTAATATCAGTTAGGTTAGACTGAGTTACATTGTAGCAACAAGTTATAGAGTGACCCTTGACCCCTCCTAGTTCTGGGTCTTGTATGTATAATACAGAACCCAAAGCTTTGATTTTTAACAAGTTCCCAGGTGACACAGACATTGTTTATCCAAAAACTGTACTTTGAGAAATGCTGGTCTTTCTCTGCCCCCCCCCCCCCTTCTTTTATTGAGACAGGGTCATAGCCCTGGCTGGCTTCAAACTCACAGAGATCCATCTGCCTCCACCTGCTGGGATTAAAGGTGCGCACCACCATATCTGGCCCATCCATGGGTCTTGAGAATTCAGTAGAATTTTGCCTATTAAGGTTCTGACTAAAATCTTAGCAAAGGTTAGAGCTGGCATGAATTTGGGGGGTAGAGGGTGAATGAGAGGTCATATATTCCACCAGAGGGATGGCTGCTCTCAGAATATATGGAGTCCCATTTAGTGACACTCAGGAGCATCAGAGCTGGCTTTTATTCCTTGTCTTGTGGATGTCTTCTTCTGCCAGGTTCCATCTTTCTCTTACAAGATGAAAATCAGAAAGCATGTCTGTAAAGTCCATGTTGAAGAAAGCTGGATTCAGGGAAGATGTTTTTCTAAGGTCAGACTTCCAAGTTCTCATTTCATCCTTTGGAACTTCAAGGAGTCCCTTATTCTGAGATATTTTGTTGGATCTAGGTCACTTGGCAGTACGTAAAATCATTGGTGGATCATGAGCCGTCCTGTCTGAGTTGAGCTCTACAAGTCCATCCGAGTTTCCTGAGGCCCTGCCTCCATCTTTCCAGATCTTCCTGCAGTAGGTCCAATGAGCACAATGCTGAATGAAATGGCAAGGAGAAAATAGGGGGTCACAAGCATAAGTCATCTAAAAGAGGCATCAGGTAGCCTGGAGAGCCATAATGCTGCTTAAACATGCATCACTCAAAATGCTCTGTCCTGATACCTGTGACCGAGGCTCGTTTCTGTCATGTGCTCCTTGTGTGGTAACCAATAGAGTGATAGTTTCTAAGAACTATTTACGGAAGTCCTCACTCCACTGCCTAGAGCCTATGAAGTAGAGGAGGCACTTGGCCAAGGAGAGAAGCCGAGCCAGTGGTGGGAGAGGGCATTGTGGGCTCCTGTCATGTTTATTGGAGTCTTTTGTTACTAGATAGCTGCAGACTGAAAGGCAAATGGATTCAAAAGCAAAATGGATACAATTATCCTTGAGCCAGACCTAATATTATACATTGTAACCCACGCCAATCTCAGCACCACATCAGCATGGCTGCTAAGGAGCGCTTCAGATGCATTCCATGCAGGAGGAAAGGGGACAAGAAACAAAGACAGTCACTGACCTCCACATGTTGACATTTTGAAGGAAAAGAGACAGAAATGCTGTGAGGATTGGAATGGCAAATGCTAGTATACAAGAAAGGAAGTGTGGGGCAGAAAGTTACTTGATCCTGTGAAGGACACTCAGAATGCAGAGGAGAGAGAGTCACAGACATGCTCGCTGGGCTGAGTTAGGATGGGGATTACTTTTTTGTAGGCTGATCTGAACCTAGTCTGTTTCTTTTAGGAAGACACCATCTCAAGGCTAGGACACATGGGGCCCCTGTTACAGTTACATTTTTAATAAAAGTTTTGTTGTGGAAGGAGGAGGCTTGGACATAACGGTGTGTATACATTTGCTGATTGTTTTTCTTGTCTAGCCTGTGGCATTAAGCAGACATTGGTCCATGATCTGGGACATGGAGAGACAAATGCCACGGAACTATTCCCATCCCTCATTACTGTTAACCAACGCACAGATATTTAGTACAAATATGAGCAAGAGATCCCCCTATGCCCGTCAGTTCTGTGTGAACATTTCCTGTGGTCCAAATCTTATCAAAACACATCTTGCTCTGTTTTTTAATACCGCTGCATGCTCAAGGCTTGCTCCTATACCCAACTCTTCATCCCATTCTCTCTTCTCCCTGTAGAAAGTGAGGCTAGTTCTCCTTGAAGCACAGAGGGAAAGAAAGAAAAAGTTGTAGGGAATATGGAATATGGATGCGACAAGGTAGGCCAAGCCATTGTTGTTGGGATGTGCCCTGGTCTATGCCATTCTAGGCCACATGTGGCTTCCACTTGCCCTGTTCTTTTTCAGAGATTTCTGGGGTCATGGCTTTGTAATTCATTTCCATCTCCCTTATTCTCTGTTCTGTTCAGAGGGTTTACAACACAGTGCCATTGTTTTGTTTAATCAAACTGCAATACTGAGACTCACACACAGTGAGAATCTAAGAGACACACCATTGGGAGATAGAGATTGTGTGTGTGCATGCACATATGTGCATGTGTGTGCGTGTGTGTGTCTGTGTATGTTTGCAGGCCCAGTGTTGACACCTGACATCTCCCTGGTCATTCTCCTCATTATATGTTAATGCAGGGTCTCTCACTAAGTCCAATGTGGCTGATCTGGTGAGCAAGTATACTCTAGAGACTTCCTGTCTCCAACTCCCATGTGCTGGGATTGCAGGCTAGCTACTACATCCACCTGACTTTTATGTGGGCTTGGTGGATCAGAACTCTGGTCTTTACACTTGCTGGCAAGTACTTTATGTGCTGAGCTGTGGCCTCAGACCAAGATTGTGCTTTTCATAGCTCTCTGAGACCCAAGCTGATTGATTTTCTTCTCCCTGGGCCTGATCTCTATTGCTTGTGAACCCAGACAGCAACTACCTCTTCACACGACCATCCTTGGACTTCACTGTTGTTCAGAAAACTTTGACAAGAGACGCATTGTTACAAGCTCTATTTAGTTCTCCATGTTTGCATTTGTGTTCCAGCAGTCTGTCAGAGAATTCCCCAGATTTTGCCTAGGCTTTGACAATCACGGTCTGAAAGTTGTTAAGGATTCCCATGACTGCACAGGGTCAGTGCTTCTTAAAACTTAAGAGGGAATAAGAATGCTTCCTGCAGAGTGCTGGAAATGGCACAGAGAGTGATTACATTCACATGCGGCATGATTTAGCATGTTATTCTTTGAACCTCGAAGACTTTGGATGTCCACACTGGGCTGAAGTTCTAAAACAAGAGAAAATCAGATAATAGTATTTCAAAGTGTGCAAACCATCATTAGCTCTGTTGCCAGGCAAGGTTTGAAGGTGGTCCATCAGTCCTTCTTCCTCTTGGAGCTGATGCTGCACTTGTCTCTCAGAGCTGATGGTGCACTGGTGTCCTGTAAGTTTGTGGCTGCTTTTCCTGTGTACAGTCATTGTCTTGTGCCATTCACTGCTGATCCTGGGCCCCCTTTGAATAATGAGATCTGCTAAGGGCACAGGATTTTTAAAAGATCCATCTGCGCTTAGATGATGTTTGATGTTTTTAAGAATTTCATGTCTCCATCAGGATGTAAATAACTGATGTTTATTAAAAACAACCTTCACCCATCCATGAAAGCAGCTAGCAATAGGTCTTGACCTTTTCTGACTTCAATATTATTGTAGATTATTGGTAAACTACTTCAGTTCTTGATAAGTATTATATAGTTTGGAATTGCCTGTATGTAATATTTAGTAGTATTTTACTGTATTCTCGAAGGATGAGAATTTTCACAGGCTTAAAAGAATTTGAATGTAGTACTGAATGATGCTTTAAGTCTCCTAAAAGGAAGAGGATGATTTGAAACACAAGGCACCATACCTTGGTCTCAGTTAGCCAGCGTCAATGCAGTACTTTCTTCTATCAAAGAAAACTCATACGATCCTGAGGGAGTCAAAGACATTAGAAGTTCTCAAGAAATAACTGCGGTTGTAAACTTCATCTTTGCTTAGCACAGTGACAAGTTGGTGGGCAGGTTTGGGACTATAATATTTTAAAAGTTATATCATAGGTTAAGCTTGAAAATTATTACACACACATGTGTGTGTGTGTGTGTGTGTGTGTGTGTAAGTCAGCAAAGAGAAGCTGATAAAGGTCTCAGCCATGAAAGTGGGTCTTTTTTTATGTCCTTTAATATGACACTTTGCAATTCTCTTTGAATGTATACATTATTTTTATAACAGAATACTTTCAAAAAGTGAAATAATAATTTTTAAAAAGTAAAACAAATATGTCTCAGTCCTCAGAGAAGTTATTTTGCCTTCCTGGAGCATGTTGGGTGTGGTGCTGGGTCATGACTGTTATGTTTTATAAAAAACAGAGCCAAGGATATGTTTTATTGAGCACGGTGGGAGGGTGCCTCCGAGGGCCCGTGCTGAGACATCCCTTCCCCCTGAGGGACCAGCCATAGGACAGGTATAGTGTAGAATAGAGTTTATTTAAGGCATGGGAAGGGGAGCTGAGAAGGAAGTAGAGACAGAGAAGGAAAGAGAGAGAGAGAGAAAGAGAGGGGGGAGGTGGGGAGGATGCCAGGAACATGTGGAGAGAGAGGGGAGGGAGAAGGGGAGAGAGGGAGAAAGGGGTCAAGGAGAGAAGGAGTTAGAGAGAGAGAAAGGGCACAGAGAGTGAGGAGGGGCCAAACAGCCCCTTTTATAGCAAGCCAGGCACATCTGCCTGTTGCCAGGTAACCGTTGGGTGGAGCCTTAGGAGGAATGCCAACATTCCTCTATTTTGGTTTAATTTTAAGAAAGGAGAAACTAGACAGAGGTGATGGTGAGGCAGGGATAAGGTCATCATGATCTTTAATTGCTCCCTGCTGACTTTGGGGTGACATGTCTGGGAAACCTAAGAAAATGGGGAGATATTGGTTCGGTCTTGGGAAAGCTGGCTGTTTCCTTGCTGTCCAGGGTCTGTGGGACCATCTGTGGGCAGGAAAGAGCAGGTCTAGTAGAGCATCTGTGACTGTGAGAGCAGACTGGAGCATCTGTGGGTTGCTTCTCTAGAGCTGTCCTGGATGTAGGTTTTGACTAAACATCTGGACTTGGCAAGATGCTGAAATGCGTGCGCATGACGCACGCGCACACACACACACACACACACACACATACACATTAGAGGTAGAGAATAAAGTTAAATATGTTTGGGAGAAAAAAGTTTTTTCTTAAATGTACATTTGAAACGCTTAGGTCTTGGTGGTTGGGGTGAGGGGAGTCGCAATCCCAGGGAACAGGAGAGGAACCCCACCCTCTGGAAGAGGTAACAGGTAGAACTTAGCCTATTGATTGGCATGTGTACTTATCCAGATGGAGCCTGTTTGGCCCATGAGAGGTGGATCTGAGTGCATTTTCTGGAGCTTGTAAGTTTATAAGAGATAAAGGTGTTAACAACATGAACAGTCTTTAAGGTGAGCTTAGGGAAGACAAAATTTTTCATGGAGCAGGAGCAAGAAGGGCGTTTTCTTCTGTCTGGGAGACTGAATAAATATAAATTTAGCAAAATGAGCAACATTTTTAAGTTTACATTTAAAAGACAATCAAAGGAAACTCAAAAATGTTGATGACCTTTTGACTATGATAGTTGATCATGTAGTTTAGCATAAGAAACACCTTAAGTCTACGGTTAAAAGACAACCAAAAGGAGCTTATATTTGTAATTATGACAGCTGATAGTATAGATTTAGCAGAAAAAACACTTTATGTCTATAGTCAGAAGACAACCAAAGAAAGCCTAAAATGTGAGCTTGTGATCACATAGCCGGATCGCACAGTGGAGTGCTTTATTAGGGTTAGGCTAATTTATAAGAACTCTGTTGGTTGATGTTAGGACATAGCAAGGGGGAGGATGGTCTGTGATGGCTGTGCTGTCTGGGCTGGCCTTAAGGGTGGAGGCTCGCAGCAAAGATGGCTGCCTGTCTGCTCTTTCTGTGCTGCGCCCTCCTACTCCATCCCTGAGATGACAGACGGAGCTGCTTCCTCAACCTCTGGACCTTCCGTGAACATAATCCTGTGTCAGTCCTGACTGAGTCTATCATTCAAAACTCCTGGCAGGCTCTCCTTTAGCTGATGGGAAGCTAAAAGCCAAGTTAAGAGTTATAGTCAATCTGGGCCACGTGCTTGTGGGAAAGCCTGTGCTAGTCACGTGGAGAGGGCAAGTGAGAGAAGCCCTTGTTTCCTGTGACTTCCGTAGCAAGTGTCCAAGATACTTTGTGACTTAATCTGACAGAACTTAATTTCCCCCTAATCTGGAGGCCAGAAGTCTAAAACTAAGATGTTGGCAAGTTTGTGTTTGCTTTGAAGGCCTCAGGAGGGAAGCTGGTTCTTGTCTGTTGCAGCTTCAGACACCACTTCCTGACTTGGACGTATCATTCAAGTTCTGTCTGTCTTCATATAGTCTTCATGAGCTTGCTGTTGTGTGAAAACTACTTTTTCTTCTCACTATAGTCATGCTGTAAGAGTCAACCGGGATAATGTAGTACAAATGCCCAGCAATAGTCACTTTATTTTGCCATATGAGGGAATAGCTATGGCTGGTGGGAATTAGAAAGCCAATGGGTTTTGGGAGGACCAGTTATTTTTTTCTGCTGCAACAAAGAAACCAACTATGACATTATCAACAGACACTCCAACACTTCTAGGGTCTTTTCTGCTGTGACCTGTATGGCCTAGGGATTGACCAAACTGGGATGTCAGGCAATGAGAAGTGACAAACATACAGAAACTCTGAGATCATTGGACCATGTTCTCTAACGGAGAACACTAAGAGCTGCTCAGAAACTCAGCATGTTTAGTACACACAGCTGAATGAGGAGGCAGATTTATTATGTATAGCATGAGAGAGGAGATGGGATAAGCACAGCTCAGTAGGGGGTCTCCACAGGGAAGCAGTTTCAGGCCTCAGTCATCAGAGAAGGTGTGAGTGATGCCCTCCTGCACACACTGTCAATATCTGTGCTCCCATCATGGGAAGGCCTTGGCATTACCTTGGGTCTGAGGCACAGTAGGTCCACAGTTTACATACACAGTCTTGAGTCTGAGGCACAGTAGGACAGTCGTTTACATGCATAGTCTTGGGTCTGGGGCACAGTAGGACAGCAGTTTATATGCACAGTCTTGGGTCTGGGATGCAGTAGGACAGCAGTTTACATGCACAGTCTTGGGTCTGGGGCACAGTAGGACAGGAGTTTACATGCATAGTCTTGGGTCTGGGGCACAGTAGGACAGCAGTTTACATGCACTGTCTTAGTGGATCTCAAGGCACATTATTGACTTGGCTCCAAGGCCTGGCAAAAGTCCAGTCTCTTTGAAGGCAAGAGATATTTTCAGAAAATGTCTATACTTGATGAAAAATGCACAAAAAGTGTCTGGCATGGGTTGATGCTTTACCAACCTGAGTAAGATGAAGGATGGCATGTGAGGGGACTGTACCATTCCTTCACTCAAGATCATGAGAAGAGGTCAGGCAGAGGTCAGAGGACGGGGAGAGCAAACAATCATTCTCTCAGTATTCCTACAGGCCCAGGGTCCACTCTCATGCAGCCAGGCCAACTGGGCCTGTAAGCGATGCCCAGTTCACACGAGGGAGGTAGCTTAGAGTCCTTCACGCAGTTCAGTTGTCCCTTGGTATCTGTGAGGGACTGAATCCAGGTCCCACGGATACCAACACCCCAAGATACTTGAATCCCTTTGCAATTAGTATATTCTTCCACAAACCTTAAGTCATTCCTAGGTAATTGACAATAGCTAATACACATGCTGTCTCAATAGGTTCTTTGCTATATTGTTTAAGGAATAATGATGATAAGTTGTGATCTACCCCCTCGCTGAGTTGTCAGTGCTACGTGAAATCTTCTGAGAGACCCCCTGCCCAATGCTGGCAGCAGCCGTCAACATTTTCATTCGCTTGGTGTGAGATTCATGGGGAAGTTTCAACTCTTGGTGTGTGTGTGTGTGTGTGTGTGTGTGTGTGTATTGTCTTAATAGTCTGACAGCCAAAGGGGGGGGCACAGTGTCTCTTTAGAATGTCTTCATTCCTGGCAGACTGTGACATCGCCTGAATAGTCAGGTCCCCTGCTGCTGCTCTTCCATTTTTAAGCCACATTCCTTATTATAAAGAAATATTAGTCACTGCTACACACTATCTATTAAGCAGGGAGAAGAGCAGCAGCCATTGGTTTAAACACCTCTGCAACAGGGATGAGTATCCGGGGTCTAGATATCGGTGAGGTGGAGGGGCCAGGCCCCCTGGTCTGGTAGCTGGCAGGGAGCAGCTTTTGACTCCACTGCCAATGTTTCCCTCTTAGGTGTCCAGCAGAGGCACTACAGCGTCCAGAAACCCTGGGAACTACTGTCTGTAGGAAGCTCAGTGACTCCCACATCCAGTGTGGGAAAATAGCAATGGAAATTTCACTTCTACCCGTGTGCTCCTTATTAAATGGCTGCTCAGATGCCTCTAAAGTCCTGACCTGTGGTAAGAAGTAAAAAACCATTCCTTATAAAGAAGGAGTTGCCAGAATCGTATACATTTCTGCAGAGCCCAAGCTCCTGCAGATTTGATGGCACGGCATACACTGTGTCCCACCCCCCAAGTCCTGCGTTCCTGAGTTTAGAAGTTTTCATGCTGATGTTTCTTGATGAGCCAAATTGCCTTAGGATAATTTGGAGCAAGACGTTGAGGTTATTTTTGATCTTATGCTATTATAAGTAATGACAGAAGGAATAACTGTGTGCACAGGTCATTGTGCACGTGTGACTAACTTAAATTACAATATTAATTTGTGAAATCTCCTCTGTTGGATATGGGGGGGCTCAAATTGAATCATGATGTGTGCTGTCAAATGCATACCATATAATTTCGACAAAGAAAATGAGAACCATTCTTTTATTTCAAGGGATCCAATTGTTTTACTTCTGTCCTTAAAGTTGACTTTTTAGTGATTTGAAGTGGAAACTAATCTAGGAAACAATCCTTGCATAAGTCCCCTAGGAAGCAAAACAAACAAAAGCTGCGTTCTTAAAGGTTTTGGCTAAGATGCCATCAACTGCGCGGCTTACATACAACCATGGTCTCTTTCTTATACCTGTGAAAACCTTGAACGTCCACAGTCAAGTTGTTAACAGATCTAGCATCCTGCTTTCTAGATGGTCATCTTCAGCTAGAGATGCTTTTGGTAGAGTCAAAGGTGGCTTTCTCTGATTTTGTTTTTTAGAATGTATATTTATTTGTTTGTATTTTATTCATTTGTGCATGTGCGTATATGTGTGTGAATGTTTTGAGTATACATTTTTGTGACTGTGGAGGCCAGAGGACAACTTTGGGTTTCATCCTCAGGAACACTATTCAGTTCCCTTGAGATAGAGACTCGTTGGCTTAGAACACACACCACGTAGGCTAGACTTACTGTCCAGCAAGCCCTAAGGATCTTTGTACCTCCCCAATGTGCGAGTTCTGGGGCTCAAACTCAGGCCCACATATTTGCATGGAAAGTAGTTTACTGACTGAGATTTCCCCTAGCCACTGGTTCTTTTCCATATGAATTAATCTTGTCTGTGAGTATTCCCTTTCCTGACCCACCCGTCCCCCACCAGCCCCAAGGAAGATGCTTAATACAGATTGGCAGTGAAACTTTAAAACATTTGGGTTTGGGGGGCACACACAACATTCAGACCCTAGCATTCCTGAGGTAGTGTGTCTTTTTATAGGTGTATTTAATGGCTATTTTTAGGAGAAGACATTTAACCATTATTTTAACTTTCGGTAAGTGGTTGCAATGGGCTTGGGACCAATAATTCAACAAATATTTAATGAACATGATGGCAGAGCCTAGAATGGAAGACAGTACATTTTCCCTCCCCCCTGGGGTCTATAATATATGAATACTTCCTCAGCCTCCCTGGTCACGGGATATTGACATGTACCTGTGTTCTGACCAATGAGGGTGGATGGAAGAATGTGGGAGTTTCTCACACCTGGTCCATTCAACATTTCTCACCAGATCCTCTGTTGATCCCCCTAGACAACCACCATGGCTGATAGACAACCAAACTTGATAGACAGCCAAACTTGCCTGCTTTTGCTATGTGAACTTACCCAATTCTCCCAAGGTTCTTGTGCCAACAGCTTGCAGGATTTTGACAAGAACCCGGTCTTCTGGCTCTAAAGTCAGTGGACAGACTGACCTGTAGCCTCAAAGGCTATGGGAGAGGTTGATGGAGAGCCCTAAAAACTGGGTTTGCAGTTGGCTGAGTGGGAGATTTCAGGCTGTTTGCAATAAGTTCACACCCTCTCTCTTCTTAAAGCTCATTGGAGTTCTAAATACCAAGGGAAACTCGACAGGTTTTAAACTACAGTAAAGTGTTGACTTAAGGTAGAAACATGACCCCAAAAGAGAGACCACTCCCCAGTAAACTGAGCCATAGCTGACTGAGGCCTGTCTGTCTGTCAGACTGCCAAACTGGCTAAGTGACACATAACCTTCATAGTTAGCTGGATTGAAAAAAGACACCTAGGGAATTAAACTCACTCCTGGGTGTGCCTATGAAGGCATTTACAGACAATTATCAGGGGAAAACGCACACTGAATGTGGACAGTGTTAGCATTCTGTCTAAACTCCACCCCACAGTTACCTGGCAACAGCCAGGTATGCTCCTCCTCACAGTTGCCTGGCAACAGCCAGGTGGGCCTGGCCCATTATAAAAGCTGCTTGCCCCTCCTCTCTCTTATCTCTTGCTTCTCTCTCTTGCATCTCTTATCCCTTACCTCCCCCCATTCCCTTCCCCCCTCTCTCCACATGGTCATGGCTGGCCTCCACCTCTCTACTTCTCTACTCTCTCCCCCTCTCTGCCTTTCTCTGCCTCTACTACCCTCCAACTCCCCTCCCCATGCCCTAAATAAACTCTATTTCCATACTATACCTTCTCGTGTGTCTGGTCCCTCTGGGGGAAGGGATGTCTCCGCATGGGCCTGCTGAGGCACACCCTTCCCCCATACCTCCCCATACACCCATAGAACATTTATATCTTTTTCTTTTTATAAACACATCATACAGCACCCGAGTAGGCTGGGACCTGGATGGTATAAAGTGTGAAGTTGACAGAAGGCCACTAGCTGGGGCATGCCTGCTTCTAGTGTAGAATGAAGTGGATAGTGTCCTCTTTCCCATGTGATATTTTGTCTCACTCAGGCCCAAAGAATTAGGACCCCTGACCACAGATGGGAAGCCTGTGAATGAGCCAGAAATATCCCCTCCTCTTTGGGGTAATTGGTAGAGGGAGTTGAGGCCACTGACAAGACTTGGACTCCATCTCTGGTTACCCAAGCTATCAGGTTGTTAATACTAGCAGATAGTAAGAAAGCATCGAGCCCCGAGAAAAAGAAATGAACACCCAAGAAAACTAGCACATACATCTTTGCTGCCAGATGCACAGTGTTTGCAGAGGCACTCAAACAAAAACTAAAGCCAAACCCAAAAATAAATAAACACAAAACCTCCAAAAACCTTCCCGGACCAAATCCAAGTTCAGCCTCTTTTACCAACCCCAGCTGCAGGCAGGAGCTACCTGAGGCAAATGACAAATAAGCAAGTGTACCCCCCCCACCCCCCCCACAGATGGTCCCTCTCCAGACATCCCTTCTCTTGGCTTCCTTCCCTGGGAACCACGTTCTTGTTACCTTTGACCCTTCTCGAGAGAAGTGATAGCTGGTCACTCCTTGCTGACATTTGTGGGCAGAGTGATGTTTTTGATGGAGTTTTGCATTTTCAATGCCTCATCATAAGCAGATGTGATATTTCAGTTTCACAACTGTCTTAGTCAGGGTTTCTATTCCTGCACAAACATCATGACCAAGATGCAAGTTGGGGAGGAAACAGTTTATTCAGCTTACACTTCCACATTGCTGTTCATCACCAGAGTAATCAGTACTGGAACTCAAGCAGGTCAAGGAGCAGGAGCTGATGCAGAGGCCATGGAGAGATGTTCCTTACTGGCTTGCTTGCTTGCTTCTCCTGGCTTGCTCAGCCTGCTTTCTTATACTGTGGACAGCAACACAGCAGCCAGAGGAGACATCCCGATGTTTCTTTAGATCAGAATAGTTAGAGAATCCTTCTAGAACTTTCTAGATCTTGCTCTTAGCTTTCCTGCTTGGCTGCAGGTGAACCTTGTTTCTTACTCCCTCACCCAAGTCCTTGACTCCAACTTGCCCCAACTGAAACATTCTGAGAAACTCTGACTGCTTAGTCATTCTTTCTTTTAATTAATAAATTTAAATATGTTTATAATAGGAATAGAATTACCTCACTTTTTCTTCTGCCTTCACCCCCCGCTACTCCTAGACACACTCTCTCTCAAACCTCCCGTGTACCCCAGACACTTTCAAACCTCTCATGGAGCCCCATTCTCAAGTCAACAGACTACTTTCCCTCCAATTTTGTCATTAAAATTATTTTTCCTTTTATTGAAAATAGATTATTTCCTTATATGGTATATACTGATTTTAGCCTCCTCTCCCCCACTCCAAGTTCCTCCTACCTCCTCCCCTTCCTATCTACTTCCATTTTCTCTCTCAGTAGAAAAGAACTGACTTCTGAGAGCTAACAACCAAACACAACAAAATAAAATACAAAGAGACAAAACAAAACCCTCATATCAGAGTTGGAACAGGTGACCCAACAGCAGGAAAGATTCCTAAGAGCAGAGACTCACTAGTTCTCACACTAAGAAGTTCCAGAAACATAAATACGGAGCTAAAAGCTATAGCACACATGCAGAGGACCTGGTACGGAAGTGTGCAGGCACTATGCATACTGCCTCAGCCTCTGTGAGTTCATACGAGCTCTGCTCACTGGACTTAGAAGGCTTGTCTCCCAGTGTCCTCCATCCCTTCCTGCTCTTACACACTCTTTCTGCCTCCTCTTCGTGATATGCCCTGAGCTCTGAGGGGAGGGATGTAATGGAGACCTCCTGTTTAGTCTTACTCTCTGAATAACGTCTGGCTGTGGGTCTCTGCATCAGTTTCTGTCTGTTGCCAGAGGAAGCTTCTCTGATGATGACTAAGATAGCCTCCTTTTCTTTGGCTATTATTGTTACATACGTGTGTGTATGTATGCATGTACAAATATATATAAGTGCCACATTTTTATTTGTGAAATATATCTCACGTGATATATATACATACATACATACACACATATATACACATATACATACCATAAATATGTATGTGCATGTATATAAAAATATACATGTATATATCACATGATATATGCATACATGTATACACATATACCATATACATACCATATATATGTGTGTGTATGTATATATATCATATGATATACACACATATATGCATATATATCATATATAAAAACCATATATAAGTGTGTATATGTGTATATATATAAATATATAGGTATATATGTATATATATGTGTATGTGTGTGTGTGTGTGTGTGTATATATATATATATATATATATATATATATATATATATATATATATTTTCAGGATGACTACTTTGTTTTGGACAACCAATGAGGGGTTTATCCTTGGGAAAGGTTAATTCTCATTTTCCCAGTAGTAACTGGTTATTTGTAGTTCTTTAACCCTGAGGAATTCCCCCTTCCACATTAACATATCCACTGAATATTAACTTAGTGATTCTTTATGGTTTTTCCCATCTGTGCACCTCTGAAGTATTTGGCCAGTATGCCTCTACCGCATCCTGGAAAGCTTCTAGCACTGAGACAGAAGCAATTTCTATGAAGCTCATTAATATTTGACTTTGAGGACACCATCAGGAAGGAAGCTTGGAATGAGACTTTTCAGGGTCAGTATAATTCTGAGATCTGTGTGTCTGAAGGAAGGGCTCTATTTGGAGTTTTTCTGGCCAAGGAGGCAGAGCCTCACTGGCCTTAGGAAGGTGACTCTCAGCTCCGGCTAATAACTCGGCCATCACATGTTCCCAAGCTGTGTGGCAAGGCCTTGAGTCCAGTGCCACCTGAGCACTGAGCCTTGATCTTTTCAGCACAGCAGTGCACAGGAAAGTGGCTCTCCTCTTCGGGCTTCGTATCTTTAGCTCTAAGCTAAAACATTAATGGACTTAACGGGGCATCTTCACGGGTCCAGTACGGTGCTTTATCACACTCACAGGTTGTGTGTTGATCCACTCAGAACAGTTTACCCAACATTCCAAGTATTGATCATTTCCATTTGAGAGTGCACCCCAGATCCTCTCCTCTAGCAATTTTGGATCACCCGATCCACCCCCATCAACCTAAATCACCACCTGAGCAACAGAACGCCCGTGTGGACCCCTCCAAGCTAGCTGTGACTGTGTGCACATTGAACAGCCTCTCCTTTTCATGGCCTCTAGACTCCACTGTGTGTTCACTAGCTATCTGCATCAACTAAATTGTCTTAGTTTCCATATGAGAGTGAAATCGAATGGTATTTGCTTCTCTGTCCATGACTCATTTCCTTTAACATTAGGGTAACCAGTTCCATCCGGATGTTGAATTGACAGGATTGTTCTCTTTTTAATGACTGCATAGTATTCTGCTGTCCCAGGGGAAGTCTTGGTTGATTCCATTTCTCAGATCTGCAGTAATCAGGTGTAACAGGTGTCTCTTTGAAACACCAGTTTCTTTGCTTTTGGATAAGTAGCCAACAAGGAGGTTGTTGGGCTAGGTCGGTCTATTTTCAGTTTCCTTCGGATCGTCTACAGTGTCCTCTGCAGAGGGAGCTTTTATTTACGTTCCTGCCAACATCGTAGTCTTCTTTTCTCCTTACCCTCTCCAGCACCTGACAAGGTTTTTTCCACTGAGACATTCTGACCAGGGTAAGATGGAACCACATCACACTTCTCCGATGTGGACTGGAGTGAACATTACCTCATACATAAGTCAGCCATTGCATATCTGCTTCGGGGGGATGTCTTTTCGGGTCACCTGTCCATTTAAATATATCAGATCTATTTTACTCATTTTTTTCATATCTTGTTTTGTCTTCGAAGCTTTCACAGTCCTAAATTTCCTAAGAGAGGGAGTGTCACTATTTTTCTTTTCCAATTACAACGGTCCTCATTCCTGCAGAAATTGGCTAACATAAATGCAAAATGGACAGAGTGTGTTACATTTCTTTAAAGCAGTAATTATTCATGGGGAGGAAATGAGAGCTCTCCACGAGATAAGAAGCATGCATTTCTGGTTTCTTACTTGGTGGAAAAATGCCTTGGGAAGTGGGTTAAAAGTTTACCAAAATACACTTGGGTTATCTGCTCAAATTTAGATACAGGATCGATCAGTCTTATCAGAGCATTTCAGAGCTTCAGGGAAGTTCTCACCGGCTTAATGCTGTGATGAAGACAAAAGCCAGACCCCAGGAGGGGTCAGACTGAGCGATCCAGTGAACATCTGTTAGGAGCGACTCAGCTCAGGCTCCAGGGTTAGCTTGTTGCCTATGTCAATGTGTCAGAACGGAGATGGTAATCAGTGACCCTGAGCCCTCGGAAGCTTGGCAGGCAGCTGCGGAAGCTTTTTGCTGAGGTAGGAGATTCCTGTGGGAATGTATACTTTCTTACAAAAAAAAGTAACCAAACCTAACCAAAACAAAACAAAAAACCCAACCAACCAATCTAAACAAACCAAACCAAACAACAAAACACCAAAAAAACAAAACAAAATAAAAAAACAGTAACAAAAAAATTGACAAAATACCAAATCCAAGTCTAGGTTTAACCTTGGTCCTACTGAATAGAGAGAGTCAAAGCAGACTCTCTCCCTTCTCACACACTTCCTCCTCAGGCCTCTGGAATTGCTCTCATTCACTGATTAATCCCGAAGACAGATGAGAACGAAGTGGGCAGTCGGCAAAGAAGAGCGCTCTGGTGTGGCTGGTCCGCAGAGGACTTTCTGGTTATTAAAGCAAAGGTTTTAAATGTTATGCACCTTGGTGAGGTACATAACCTAGCCTACAGACAAAGTACACACAAGCCCTGAGAGTCTGGGCAATAAGTGTTCTCCCAACTTCAAATCAGAAAGATTCCCCCCCCACCCACCCCCCACACACAGGTTTTCTCTGTCTGGCTTGGAACTCACTATGTAGAACAGGCTGGCCTCAAATTCACAGAGATCCGCCAGCCTCTGCCTCCCAAGTTGGGGGATTAAAGGCGAGCTCCCCACGCCTGGCTGAGGGGTTTGTAGATCTAGACTTGGATTTATGCTTTTAAAAGCAAACCCCCCAAACATAGAACTAGGCATTGTTTCAATCGCAGTGTGCAGCTCTGGAGCAGCAGTGAATGGCTGCTCATAGCGCCACCTTGGAGGGAAGGGAAGAGTGTCTGTCTTTTCTGCTCCTCCCTTCCCGTGTATTCATAATACCCAATGTTATTACTCAATGAAAATACCAACACCAATACCAAGGAGCTGCCGTGTTCTCTCTTGAAGAGTAGCCGACTGAACTGCAGCTGCCTCCCTCGATGATAGTGAGCCTTCTGTGACAGAGGGATGAGTTGGTGGGGGTTGGGTCTCTGTGGTGGGCCTTTAGCAGGTCTTTACAAGGACAGGGACACGGGGATCCGGTTTCTTTTCTTCTCTTGTGGGAATCACCTAGCACACACCTCACTTAGGAGATGCAGGTGACAGCCATGCCTCATTGTGTTAGCTGAGACTGACTTGGCTTTTAACTGAGACAAGATCCTGCAAGCAGCACCCTGTCTCCTCACTGGCCCTCAGACTGTGGAGACTGGCATGTATTTAGGATGACGCAGGTCAGCGACAGGGTTGGCAACAGGAAGGAAGCTCCGTACTGTCTACAGATGAGAACGACCAACAGCAAGGTGCACATGAAAAGGAGCCATACTCAGTAGTTATGAAATCCGTGAGCCTTGGCCAGCAGGCAGGGCAGGTGGCCTACCAGGAGGGGCATTGTGTGGGTGAGGAAGAGGGCTGGTGTTGGGGTGTCATGGGAAACACAACCCTTCAGTTGCCAGCTATGTATCTTTATAACAATGTTTACTGGGTCCTCGAGTATTTTTCTGATGGGAAATGTTGCCATACAAATTAAGACCTTCAAGGAAAAGATACACACCCCTGAGCGTTTAGCACGCAGCTGCTTTGTAAGGTAGGTTTCCCGCCACACTGGGCAATCCTTCCTCACCTCCTCCTTTACCCATTTTCCCTTTATTTCTTCATCCCCCCTTCATTTCTGCATCCCTTCCACTCTTTCCTTCCTTCCTTCCTTCCTTCCTTCCTTCCTTCCTTCCTTCCTTCCTTCCTTCCTTCCTCCCTCCCTCCCTCCCTCCCTCCCTTCCTCTCTCCCTCCCTCACTTCCTCCCTCTCTTTCTCCCTCCCTCCCCCCTCTCTTTCTTTCTTGCTACTGGGCATCAAAAATAGTTGGCCTCTGCTAGGCCAGAGCTACACCAATGAATGGCCTAGCCCCACCTTTACTTCCTATTTTGAGAGTGGGATTTTTACTGATCTGCCTAGGCCGGCCTTGAACTTAAGATCCTTCTGCCTCAGCCTTCTACACAACTTTGGTGAGAGATCTTCACCAGGAACCTGGCTACTTTTCAGCTCTTAACTGGTCTGTTCTCTCTGTGGGGACCATTCCAAGCCTGTGCTCTGGGAATCAGTAGTTCACAGAATTCTCCTGGTGTTACTCTTCATAGGGAATAAAGCACACCCTCCAAGCTGTGTGGAGAGGCTCTCTCCCAGGACCTCTCTAATCCTGAAGTTAAACATTCTGGCCCCCACTAGGGGCTTCTCACACCGGGCCCTGTGAGAGTGAAGACACCAAGGACAGTGTTAATGCCATGTGACTGGCATGGCTGGCTCTGACCACTGCGACCTCACATACTTCACTTTATGGACCGCGCTGGTTTCCTTTAGTCCCGCTTTAAAAGATGATATGAAAGGTGTTAGCTGCTGGGTTTCTGTGTCACATTAGGGCTGGGAGCTAAAAGCTTGGATACAGGAGCGACGCTGTTTGTACTTACACATGGGAGACGAGCCTTTCAAACGTAAAGAGAAACATGAAGATTCTTGAATGAATGATTTCTCCTTTGTTCATTAAGGACCAAGACTTTCCTTGAATTGTCAGAGTGTAAAGGAAATAGTTTAACAATCAGATTGATCTCATGGTCTAGAAAGGCAGTCTGGCTTCAGTTTCCTCCTCACTTCCTGGCCCGGTGTGACAGGCACTAGGAGACAGGGAACCCCTTAATGCAGGCTTCCCTTTGCGGTTGCCACCATATTATGAGCAGGGTGAAGGAGCCGATCTTTTGAATGTTTCCTCACCTGTAACATATCAGGACACACTTTTGCCCATGTATTCTGAGTTACCAGGAGCATTAATTAACATACTATGCAGGAATCTAATAACTTAAGTTTGTCTTTAAGGCGTACACCCTCCCCCATACTGCCCTGAACCATGTCCAGTTTGTGAGGCTGGTCTCAGGCAGTTTCCTCTGTTGCTCTCCTCCTTAGTTTCTTTTTTTTGGTTTTTTGAGACAGGGTTTCTCTGTATAGCCTTGGCTGTCCTGGAACTCACTTTGTAGACCAGGCTGGCCTCGAACTCAGAAATCCACCTGTCTCTGCCTCCCAAGTGCTGGGATTAAAGGCATGCGCCACCACTGCCCGGCTTTTTTTTTTTTTTTTTTTTTTCCCTCCTTAGTTTCTGAGACAAGGGTTTTGCACTGAACCCAAATCTTGACATTTAGTTTAGCCAGGCACCATGAGGTTACAGGCATGTGCTGTTACACTTGGCTTCTGTGGAGAGATTTGAACTCAGGTCTTCATGCTTTTGTTAAGCACTTTTCCCACCAAGAGTCACCTCCTCGGCCCCAGGAAATGAATCTTACTAATCAGTAAATGATGCTTCTGTTCATGACTGGAACTGTAGTGAGATTTATGTTTGATTGGGATGGAAGCGGCTGTAAGAAGTGGTCTTGACCGGTTTCAGGACTGAAGAAGGATGCAGGAGCAGACCTTTCTGCTGGAGCTCTGCAGGTGGGAAGCTTCTCTTCCCAGCACACCATGTGGTCTTTACTTCAGGGTGGGGTGACACCCAGGAGCCTTAGAGCTGAGGCCTGTGCCTTAAAGATCTTTGCAGCTTGTCCATAGGAGGGCACTGGTGTTCTAGGTTGCCAGTCTGTTCTGGGGAGACACTGAGCCCACATCTTCCGGAGTGGTTAACCACTCACCCCACATCCGTGGCCACATGCCATCAAAGGTGTGTGTGTGTGTGTGTGTGTGTGTGTGTGTGTGTGTGTGTGTGCGGCCTTCCTTTGGGACTCTGTCCTTTTGCCCGGTTTAGTCTTCTATGGTCTTCTGAGCCTATGCAAGCTGTTAAACCCACTGTCCTTGTGTTAAAGGGCTGAGCTCTGGTGCTAAGCAAACTTAGGAAGTTGAAATAAGGAGTTAGCAATTCAGTACGTCTTCGAAAGAGAAGCAGGAACCTCTGTGGACCCCCAAAGGAAGGAAAAACAATTTGCCTAGTGGGAGGAAGTTGCAGAAAGAGGTAAAAAGAAAAAGAATAATAAATGTCAGGCTTTTTTGTTTGTTTGTTTGTTTGTTTTTTGTTGTTTTTTTTTGATCTAGTACATCTCAGTTTGGATCCTTAGTTCTAGGTGAGGAGGTACTGAGGTAGGTTGGCCAGTTATGGGAGGACATTGAACATTCAGAACCATTGTCTGGTATATTAGTCAGAGTCATCTATGGAACAGAACTGAAAGTGGCCGTGTGTGTGTGTGTGTGTGTGTGTGTGTGTGTGTGTGTGTGTGAGAGAGAGAGAGAGAGAGAGAGAGAGAGAGAGAGAGGGTCCTTTGGCATCTGTGCCTAGATATTCTCTGAGGGCTCAGTGTGTCTGATCTAATAGGTGCATTTGGAGAGAGATGGCTCAG
Organism: Uromys caudimaculatus; assembly: GCA_028551405.1. Classification (NCBI taxonomy): domain Eukaryota; kingdom Metazoa; phylum Chordata; class Mammalia; order Rodentia; family Muridae; genus Uromys; species Uromys caudimaculatus. The sequence goes on from CM052714.1 coordinate 3,893,400, forward strand.
GGGGTACCCTGCAGAAGTCACTGCAGGCAGGAAAATGAACCATAAAGAGGTGAGAATGAAAACTCGGTTTAGCTTGACCTCATCAACTGAATCAAACATCTAAGGTTCCGATGCCAGGCAGTTTATTGCCAGCGGACTTAAACAACAGAAGCTGGGGGAAAGTTTCCAGGCAACAGTCCTTCCAATTCCGGGTGCACAATACAGCTTAAGGTGTGACTCCATAGAAATTCCTTTACAAAGTACGTGTGACCATGAAGATGTATTCTATAGCTTAAAGCCTTAGAATCTAGTGGGGTCTCTCGCTGGGACAGCATAGAGGTCAGCAGGCTATAAAGTATGTGTGACATCCCCCACTAAGGATGGGTTCTATCACCTGAGAGATAAAGATAAGATCATGGGAGAGAAAGTCTGGGGTACTTGGGTGAGATCTGTCTCTACAAATAGCAAAAGGTCGCCAGGTCATTAACAATATCCACTTCTGGCATTCTGGGTGGAAAACATGTCCTTCCTCCTTTAAGGAGATAGCCCTGCATGATGAACACCCCTGGTTTCCCTCGTCTGTGTGCAGAAAGATGTTTGTGGTCCCAACAGATGGCAATGACACACCGGCATCCAATATACAGCTGTCAAAGTGTGGGGGGCAACATGGCTCCTGTAGGTGCTCATGGTGTTGGGTCGCAGCACTGTGTAGACTCTTCAGGTGTTATGCCCTTGACGGATCCCCACTGTAACTACTTAAGAATGTTTGCTGCATGCCGAGGGGCAGATTCCATTGCAGTATCGTTTACATCCTGATGTGGAAAGTGAAGGGCCTAGTAAATATCTCACTATATCAGCAAGCTCCCATACAGGACAGAAATTGCTCCCCCAGGGCAGGGAGACCCCAGTGGTTTGGGTCTGCGTGGCAGACATTAAACCTTTTGAGTGCTATCATTTGTAAAATAAGACCTCACATCCTCAGCTAATTTATTTTTATGCTGTCTTTTTGATTGAGTTGCCGCACGGGGAAACATCGATAAAAGCATTCATGAATAAGCAGGGCTTCTCTGGTTGCACCAGGGTGGGTTTTGTCTTGTGGATTGGCACTGGGAAAACATATGTGGTTTGTTGTGGGTTGGATAGAACTGTCTTTGTATTTCCCCCCAAGTTCAACAATAACATATGCCAACACTGATCTGAGGCCTAGATCCAGGTTCATCTGAAGTTCGTGAAATTTGGCTTTTATTGAATTTTTAAATACATTGAAACTGTGTTTTCGTATACATTTAAAGAAAGATAATAAAAAGCATAGGATATATATGCATATGTATATGGATATATATATTTCTATAGGCTGGAAGATGGGCTAGACTCTGAGATAAGGTGCCATGGAAGTGTGTATTCTGTGTGTGTGTTCTCTCTCTGTGTGTGTGCATACGTACGCATATTCTTTTTTAAGTTTACATCTGATGATGAAGCCAAATCCCATGGTCGATTTAATCTTATGCTGGGCTGTTTCTTGCTGTGAATCTTTTCTTTAGATTTTGGAGATTCTCGAGAAAATCCAAACCCTTTTCTTAATTACTTTTAATCTTATAAGTCTTTCTCTCCTTCCAGTGTTTTAAGACATATTTTTGTCTGGCATCTATAGAAGCTTTATGATATTATCACACTCTATTACAAGTCATAGCTAAGAATTCAGGAGCTAAATAAAACTTCAAGTCGTATAAATTAGAATTATTATTATTTTTTTGACTCATGAGTATGCTCAGCAAAAGAAAAAAAAATCCATTCTATCAATAAAAACTTGCTAGGAATATTTCCAGGTTAAACCCTGCTAGGACATTAATTAACTTTTTTGTGCTTAAACTTAAAGACATTTGTGTCTGAAAGTGTCGACCAGTGTGTGTGTGCACATATACATATACGATGTGTAAATACTATGCATGAATATCACATTGTGGATCTACACATATGTATGCAAACACGTGAACTTATATTTAGGAGAAAATTCAGTCCATTATCACTTCTTGGAAGCCCTGCTGGTTTTAATGAAAGTGGAGAATTTCAGTTGGATAATTGGCTTGTTACAAAACAGAGAGAATGTTCAAAATGAACGACTTTCAGAAATTGAAAACAAATAGATGATAATAATATTTTTTATTTTTAATGGGTAAGAGTTTCTTCAGGGGAGTGGAAGAAGTAGGACTAAAATAGGAGTCTTCAACTGAGTTCTCTTCAACTAAGTGGGGTAGCATGGCCCTAAGGACCCTTGAGTTCTGTTAAGTACCAGAGGAAAGAGTGTGGCTATACAACAGACCAGCACGGCTTACATTCTACCAATCACTAGCTCTGCTGCACGGGGTGACCTGTCACTGGGTGACCTGTTCAGTGTCTCACAGCTGGGTTTTCTCAGTTGTACAGTGGCGTTACTGGGTGCTAAATGTTAGACATTTTAGTTTACATCTAAATCACTCTGTTTCCTTTTTGTAAAATGTTGAAGGAACAGACATGACAGGCAGGGTGGGGACAGGACGGTACAAGTGAGCTCGGCATGAGGTACCTGAAAGTCACTCGGAGGGAGGGCATAGACTTTTGTTCTCTGGTTTAGGAAAGTTGAACGAGTTTGGGTAACAGAGGCTCAATCAAGTGGGCAGCCCAGTGAGAGAGGATGAACAGCACCAGAGCATCCTTTCAGTGGATCCCAAGGCAACCTAGGATGGCCCTGGGAGGCCTGCCTCACTATTTACGGCAAGCATTCGAGTTCCCTGCAAGGATATCGGTAGTGCTGTCTACATGACTTAAAAAGCACTTAGAGGAATGCAATTCCATTAGGCTAGGCATAATGGGCCCACTCAGGGAAGGCTCTGTAAATACACGGCTAATGTCATCCTGACATGTTTACAGGCCAGGACATGCTTCACGTAGGTCAGGACCTTCAGATGGCTCCCCGGCTCTCAGGACAAGACCTTATCTCCCACACCCAATACTCCATTCTTATTCCTGGGACGTGAAAAAATGGGAGATGTCAGTAAACAAATTACTGTTCTGAGAGACTGTGAGATGGCCTTGAAGGTATGTAGGCCAGACCCGCACAAGACAATTGCCAGGAGGTTAAGAGAAACATTGTAGCTGGTTACTTAAAGGCTGTTTTCAACATCATCATTTCAGAGAATATCAGAACTGCAGTCACACATTTACAAAAGAAATTCCTGAAGTAACAGTGGGCCAGGGGCTAACTGATCACAGGCCCGTGTGCTTTTGGTTGCTTCGAGGAGTTGTCCTCGTGCCGCTGAAGAATGATGATTGCTAGTGTATAGATCAAGGTTCAAAGCCCTTCTGGGTCCATGTCACCTGTTGTTGGCCCTATAGGAGGACCGTCCTGGCTTGTTCTGTCTGATGCTCTTCTTCTTTGTAAGGTCACTGGCACTGCTAGTGACAGAATAGAATAGATCTTACTGAGAGTTAAGTGCCTATGAATGAATTATTTCGTGTGTGTGTGTGTGTGTGTGTGTGTGTGTGTGATCAGATGCCCAGTGCAGAACAATTTTGATTTTATGTCTAGTTAATTTTTTTTTAAATTTTTATTTTCTGTGGGTGAGTGTTGTGGTGGTTTGAATGAGAATTGCCTCCATTGGCTTAGTCACCAAAGAGTGACAATATTTGAAAGGATTAGAAGGATTAGGAAGTCTGCCTTGTTGGATAGGTGTGACCTTCCTTGTTAGGGGAAGTGTGTCAGTGGGAGTGGCTTTGAGGTTTAAATGCCCACATGAGGTCCAATGTCTCTCTCTCTCTCTGCCAACAGATCAGGATATAGCTCTCAGCTACTTCTCTAGAACCATATACACTGCCATGCTTCCCACCATGATGATAATGGACTAAGCCTCTGAAACTGTAAGCCAGCCCCAGTTAAATGCTTTCCTTTATAAGAGTTCCCATGGTCATGGTGCCTCTTCACAGCAATAGAACAGCGACTAAGACAAGTGTTATGCCTATATGTATGTCTGTGTACCACATGAGTGTCTGGTACCCAAGGAGGCCAGAAGAGGGTGTCAGATTCCTTGGCACAGAAGTTATGGGCAAATGTGAGCTGCCATGTGGGTGCTAGGAACTTAACCTGGGTCCTCTGTAAGAACAGTCAGTGCTCTTACCCTCTGAGCATCTCCCCAGCGAAGATGCCTAGCGTTGTAAAGCTAGTCGATCCCGACATATGGTTCACAGACCTCAACTCTAGGACTCTACTGGTAGGGCAAATTTTACCAATGAAATGGCTGGGATTTCTTGCTATTGCTATATGCCAATGGAAAAGAATCAGGCTCACAAGGAGGTTAGAATGGGCTGGCACTCAAGACAGAGCAAAAGGCATCTTTGGCTACTCAATCTGTGGTTTTGACCTTGAGTTTATGACCTTATCACTCCAATTTAGCCATTGGCCTTAGCCCTAAGATCATGGAATTATTTCCTAACAGGGATAACCTTCACAGGTTAACAGAAACTGGTATAGGTAATTCTGTCTGGTCAAATAGTTTGTGGCAGGACCAGGATAGAGCAATAAGCATGTTCACTTTCACATTTTGATCTTTTTGTTCGTGTGGCTTCTGTGTAGTGGGCTCTGGTGGGTAAACTTCTCTTCCCCATCAGCACCAAGCCCTGTGAGTTTAACTCGTGCTGGCCTACTGTGTGCCAGTCTGTAAACCAGGATGGTGTTACCATTCCTGTATCCAAATCATTCAAAATCAGGCTCACAATTGCTCACACTGCCCTCTAATGCTATCTGGAATCTGAGCCCTAAGAAGTCAGAATCCAATCTACTTACTGACTTATTCCAAAGGCCTTAGGAAAAAGCCAGACAGCGTATAAGAGCCAGACAAGCCAGTTTTGAATGGTGCGTGAAGAACCCCAGATATTTGTTTCTGACCCTGCTCCATCTCTCTGCTTCTTTGACTGCCTCCCTGCCGCCACACTTCCTTGACTCTCTACCCTTGTCCTTCACTCTGTCGCCCCAGCTTCATGCTCAGCCTCAGGTCACCACATCAAGTCTGTGGCATTAGATATTCTCCCAGAGACAAGGCAGGAGCTTGGGTCTCACATCTGGAACGCTCCATAATGCTCCATCGATGCTAACTAAATCACACCATGGTGGCTCAGTTGTCCTCTATGGCTCCAAGTCAGTGTTCTCGGTGGGGTTGGGGTCCCTATGAATAAAAAGCTGTTCATATGGATAAAATATTTGGGGCTTGGAGCTGGCAATGACTGAGAAACACTAGATGGAATGTTACTTCTCTCGTGACCAGAGGGCCTTTTCCTTTCAGTGTGGACTACATATGTCGTCTTCCTTGTCTCTGAGCAGATCTTCCTTTGTTACCCATGAGGCCACACTGGCCATACTTTATGGAATTTTCTTAAAGAATTATTTTTTAAAAATTGTGTGTGTGTGTGTGTGTGTGTGTGTGTGTCCACAGAGGCCAGAAGAGCATGTTGGATCCCCTGGAGTTTAAGTTACAAGAGGTTATGAGCTGTCCAGTGTGCATGCTGGGAACAGAATTCTGGTCGTCTTCAAGAACAACAGGTGCTCTTAACTGCTGAGCCATGTCTCCAGGCCTAGGAATGGCTAGCCTTATTGTTGAATTAGAAAATTGTTATTGAAAGATAGTGGGAATTCATAAAATTACAGGTAAGTGTACAGTTAGGTGCCATGCAAACAAGGTTGTATGGTGCTCTCCGTATGGAGAAAGGCTTCATTATATCTTAAAACTGTCACTTCTAAATGTGAGCCCTAGTCTGAGTTCCATTACCATAGATTTCTTTTGCCTTTTAAAAACTTTACACAAGTCTCTATGAGGCTAGGAGCTTCCTCTTCCACTGAGGCCAGACAAGGCAGCCCAGCTAGAAGAACATATCCCAGATATACAGGCAACAGCATTTGGGATAGCCCCTGCTCCAGTTGTCATGACTAGCCTCACATAGACTTGAAGTGCCAGTGATGAGGGATACCTAGGGGGCTCCCACATGCTTAGAGAAGAAGGGAGGGGGAGGGGGAGGGGGGAAGGCTTGTGGGAGGCGTGACCAGGAGCAGGGTAGTGAGCAGGTTGTAAAGTGTATAAGTAGAAAATAGAACTAAATTAAAAAAAAAAATAACTTTACACCAATGTCTGATAGAAGATTTGTGGGTATAGCTTGTCTACGATATAAAATATATCACTTGTCATTATCATCGTCAATACAGCCCCCCATTTTATTTGTCCCTGTTCTCAGTTTTATAATATTCCGATTTATCAATGCACGCCAAGTTTCTGTTCATTATATTGGTGCCAGACAAGTGGTTGCCAGGTTTTGGCTGCTGGAAATGATGCTGTCATGAGCATTTGTACAGGTGATTTGGGACTGCACATATGTGTGCGTCTGTCGTGTGAACACGGAGGTAGGAACTACTGGTTTATGGAGGAGCCAAATGTTCAGCTTCCTTAGATGCCACTAAGTGGTTTTTCAATGTTCGCTGTGTAAATTTAGATCTTCATAGTGGTGTAACTCAACCCTGCTGCTTCGAATCGAGGCCAGCATTTCACACGCTCATTTTAAGTCTATTTTAGTAATTCTGATGAATGCTCGGTGTGCTTTGTTTTGATTTAAATTTGCACCATACAATAGATTTCTGTGCAGCGACTAGTACCTGCATGTGTCTTGTGTGGTATCGTTGATCGCATGGTGCATTTTTATATTGATCTAGCATGTTTACTGTATTTGGCTATTAATTACAACAGTTCCGAAGTGGATGCTGGGGGTGGTGTTCAGACACTGTCCCCTCATCTGAATAATGGCACATCTCCGTCTTTCTTTTAATTCTGTGTCTTACAGTTTTCTTGTGATAAGAGAAAGTGTAACTCTTGCTTGCTCCGTGCCCGATCGCAGAAGGATCAAAATCAATATCCCAGCACTGCATATGACACGTGCTGCAGACACTGTACAGATGCCTACGCTGAGATCAAAGAGCTTCTGCTCTCCCCCCCCCCCCTTCCAGCAGCTTACTCTAAATCACCTCAGGTAACAAGCACTAACAAAAAGCCTTCCCATGTCAGGCAGCAGGGGTTTGGCCCCTCTTTTCTTCCTGTTGATCTGAGAACTGCATTGGGTAATTTTCAAATACTAACCACCATCAGTGTATAACATATGTGATCACGTTTTAACCTTGTATGTGTAACTGGGCATCTTACTCTTTGTCTAATAGTTTTACATTTTTGTTGGCAGGGGGAATCACTGCCATCGTCTTTCCTTGTAATATTTTGTGGTGTGACGGTCACACTGACTTGTGTTTGAATTTTGTCATCTCTTTTCCTTTGCTAGCTGTTTGAACATACGATGCTTCGCTGGTAATGGTTATCTTCGACATTTTGACACACACCTTGGCTTATTCTCATGGTATATTGTCACCACCGATGCTGAAGTTCAAAATATGTTCACTTTACTCCCCTCTCTCCTTTCCACCACCATCATCGACATACAATTACTTTATGTACACCATCCCTCTAGTTGTTAATTTTTACTTTACAAGTGTGAGGACCCACCTGTATGGATGGGCATCGTGTGTATGCAGTGCCCGTGGAGGCCGGTAGAGGGCGGCAGCTCTCCTGAACTGGAGTTAGAGGCAGAAGTGAGCTGCCATGAGGGTGCTGGGAGCATGAACCCGGAGGAAGCAGCCAGTGCTCTGAGCGGCTGAGCAGTCTCTCCAGCCTCATGAAAGAGCCCTGCCTCATCTTTGCTGTTTTTCCAGGGCATGTCAGTTATCTTCTGGCCATGTCTTAGCGATGCTGTTTCCTGGGTCCTTATTTTTCTATTGAAAACTTAGTCGTGAAGCTGTTCTCACTTCTTAGAAGGTAAGATGTCTTTAAATTTTTATTTTTCACAATTTTAGTGGACATATATGCACATGTAGAGGAACACAGTATGTTAATTCAACACCTGGAGACACTATGAAATGATTAACCCAGGTAGCCAGCATTCCTATGGCCTTAAATATTTACCCTCTTAATTGTGATGCAAAGTCTTAAACTCTTCTCTCTGGCTCCTTACAAGAGTCACGGTGAGTTACTGTGACCCCATTGTGCTGCAGAAGATGAGAACTTACTCCCTCCCCCCCTTCTGCCTTGGCTCCTTTCTCTCCACTGATTTTACTGTGATGACCTGACTTTGCTTCCCTACACTAAGCACTCAGAAGTTCGTTCTCTGCTGACTCAGCCACTGATGTGCCACACCTGTTTGCACTGCGCCACTAATACCTTCCTGTCTTTTCCACCCACTTGGCTGGCTGTGACTCAGTTTGCACATTTTATACCCACTGTCTTCCAGATCTTGCTTTCACTATATCTGATCTTCTACGACACCTACCTATTGTATCCTTAACTTCAACTGTTTATAACTTTTAGTTCTAGAATTTCTATTTGGTGTTTTAAAAAGAGAATATTACAGGCATCCGGCAGAACAATCACACCCCTCTTTCTTAAAAAGTATTAATCACAAAAATTTTTAAATCTAATATCTCACGATTCAAAAAACTAGTCCGTTTGTGAATTTGCTTTTGCTTCTCATTTTTTACTATGTCCGATAGGTTTTAATTAAAGGCTGGGCATTGGGTACAAAGGCTGTGGAGATTCAAGATAATGTTAAATGTTTCTGTTTACAGGATCGAACACAGTTGGGACGGGTATGTAATTTGAGCAGATGGGGAGCCTACGTGATCTGCAACGTTCCGCCTCCCACGTGATCGGTTTGGGTTCAGAAAGGTTCCGCTTCCCTGTCATGCTCATGGGGCAAGTACAGTTTACTGACAATCTAACCTGGAAGCCTAGGGTACTTATGAGGGCTCCTTAGTTTTTGTACTTCTTAAATGAACTCATCAGGCTACTGAGAGACTGATGCGGCCTCAGTAGTTCTTGGTTGAATTCTTCAGCTCCAGCTCCGAGCCGGCCGCTGCTTTGTTCTTGCTCTGCTTACCGCTGACCCTCCGCCTGTCTGGAGTTCTGTGCCAGGGGCTCTGTTGAAGTGAGTTGTTTGTGTTCCCCCAAGATTCAGGCTGTTATTGAATTCCGGTGTAACAGCTTCAGAAGGCAAATAAGCCATGAGTATTCTGCCACTAAGAATGGGATTAGGCCCTTAACACAGAGCTTAGGGGAGAGAGCTCTCTTGCTCGGACACATTGGACAGTGTTTCTTGTTCCCTTCTGTCTCCTCTGACGGGAAGAAACCTGAACAGGCTCATCATTGAGAAAAGGGTGTTCTTGAGACAATGGATCTACTGGTGCCTTCCTTGATCATGAACTTCCCATACGTTCTAACTTTGGGAAATGAAAAAGCACATTATTTATAAATTACCCCGTCTTGGGTATTGTGTTAGATCCAGAAATACAAATGGACTTCAGTAGCTAAGGAACATGACAGGGTCAGCCCTGACACCTGGGCTCCCCCATTCTATGAGGTTCCTCCAAGTTCCAGTGGCTCCTTGGTCTCTTGGCCACAGATCTGTGCTCAGTCTTTCACATCTAGCCCACCCTAAAGGCAAACATAAGCCAAAGCCTCGGTTGGAAGCAGCACACAGGCCAGCTCCCCTACGGCCCCTTCTCTTGGCATTCTGGTGTCCTGCTTCTCTTGGCTACTCTCCAGGTCCTTCAAGTAAATGCTTCAGTGTTTTATCTGATTTTCTAGTTAGTTCTGGAACAGTGCCATCACCAGAGAAAGCATATGTCAGGAGATTTATTTCTTAAAACCCTGGTAACTAGCATATGGATCATACTTAACTGTGGGCATTAAGATATCTTTTGGTAAAAAGAGACAGGTCTTCTGAAGTTGATTTATAATGTCCGGGCTAATCCAACACTAAGGAGAATCAGAGATTACACTCTTGTGTGAGAAAACAATGGTCTTCTATCTTTTGGCCATAGGATCTGTAACGACTCTTAGGGCGTACAGGTGGGGGGGAGCAAGGGTGTTTAGAATATATCCACATATTTAGAGAGAAGCACACAGGGACACAGATAAGATCTTGAACTACACTCAAGAAGGAGAAGTCCCTGGACAGTGACGCTGTGTCCCCCTTGCACTTGATCCTTGGGTTCATTTGACGCATCGCACAACTGGCATTAATGCCGCTTCCCCTTGAGGCTAAGTGATTTAAAATCTATGGTTCAAGAAGGTCAGATTATTTCCAGTTTGGGACACAGGACAGTCCCAGTGAGACTTCCTCCTGTTGTTTTGGAAAGTTCTGGTTGTGATTCACACTGAGTCACAGGCTGAGAAGCTAGTGGGACTAAGCATGTAGCCTGTCTCCTTTTTTTTCTTCAAGCATTAGAGCCTCCTTTGCAGAGACTTGGAGGTAACATGGCTAAGCAGTTGGCTTTGGGAGGGGGATCGGGTGCTCACAGTGGGCATCTTGGACGGTGCGTTGACATTGCCGTCAGCTGAACCGGAGATTCTGAAAAATGACAAAATGACTCTCATAAGAAAACAACCGAGGACCACCAGTCAAATCCAGAGATGCTGAACTGGTGATTGGACACAAACGGTGTAGAAGTGCTCATGTGCAGACGGCCTGGACGGATCTTAGTGAGATGGGAGGTAGAGATGGTGCACTCAGAGACAGTGCAACATTCTTTTTGATGGCAGGGGTGAGAATGAGAGAAGACTTAAGTGTCCTCATACCCAGGCTCGTATCTAATTGGATAATAAGTGCCCGCAGTTGCCTCCGGCCATTTCTGAAGCTAGAAGGATCTGGGGTTTATAAAAGCCCTCTTCCCATGTTAAATGATGATGGAGAACCATGCTGGAAGGCTTATGTCCCTGTCTGTGTCCCTGCTCTCTGTGCACTGGCTTCCTGTCTCGAACACTCCGTTCCCAATACTTGATTTCAAACAGCTTCCTAACCCAATGCAAACCCAGTTTCTCCAGGATGATGAGCAGGGCACAGAACTGATCTCAGAAGAGTGTCTCAGAGGCTCTGGGGTCTTAGTGTGAACCTGGCCTTCTCACGGTGCTGATAGCTGCTGCAGAGGAGAGTTCTATTGAGAGAGAGAGAGAGAGAGAGAGAGAGAGAGATTGTGTGTGTGTGTGAGAGAGAGTGTGTGTGTGTGTGTGTGTGTGTGTGTGTGTGTGTGAGAGAGAGAGAGAGAGAGAGAGAGAGAGAGAGAGAGAGAGAGAGAGAGAGAGAGAGGAGAAAGAGAGACAGGGAGACTTTGAAGGGACTTCTGCACCCAGGAGGCAGAAAGAGAAGCAGGTATAGGGAGAGGCGAAGAAACTAGAAAATGCCCCAGAGCCAGGGCTGAGTGAACACAGGAGGGGCCTGCAGCTTGAAAGTTTTCCAGAGACCTAGAGATGTGGCCATTAGCTTTGGGTGTTGGCTGTTACTTGGGATTTCAAACTGTCTTTGCATATTACTGATGAATGTAGGGTAAGGAACAAAGTCTTTTTTTTTTTTGATACTTTATTTACATTTCCAATGTTTCCCCTTTTCTAGGTCTCCTCTTTGGAAACCACCTATTCCCCTTCCCCTCCCCCACCTCTATGAGGGAATTCTACCTCCCACCCACCCACCCGCCCACTCCCATATTCCCACCTTGACATTCCCCTTTACTGGGGCCTCTCCTCCCCCTGATGGCCAACAAGGCCCTCCTCTGCCACATATGTGGTCCGAACCATGGGTCCCTCCATGTGTATTCTTTGGTTCAGGTGACAGCAGATGCTGGCGAGGATGTGGAGAAAGAGGAACACTCCTCCACTGTTGGTGGGACTGCAAGCTGGTACAACCACTCTGGAAATCAGTTTGGCGGACCCTCAGAAAAATGGACACAATACTACCTGAGGACCCAGCTATACCTCTCCTGGGCATATACCCAGAAGATGCTCCAACATGTAATAAAGACACATGCTCCACTATGTTCATAGCAGCCATATTTATAATAGCCAGAAGCTGGAAACAACCCAGATGTCCCTC